>GL379819.1:818391-864378 GCA_000143925.2 Caenorhabditis brenneri | reverse complement strand
CAGTTGTCGTGTACGTGGGTGTAGTGTAGGAAAGACTCCGTACCCCGAATTAGTGGAATGGTTAACGCTGGAAGATAATGAAGTCGACATGTCTCCTCCTACACTCTCTCCGGCTCCGGCTCCTCAAGTGATTCCACCTGCCCCACTCGCTCCCGCCGTACCTCTAAGAAGGTCTGCCCGAAACCCTAAGCCCACAGTGTCGTTCCAACTCGATCCATCCAAGAAGTCCTACCAACAAAAGTGATCTTCTCATTCCTCCTCACATCATCCTCTCTCTATCCGCATTCGCTCAATACAAAAAGGGAGATGTTACAAACACTCTGTTTTGTATAATTACGTGTAAACTTTTACCCTTGTTTACACTTTCACCTCTTTGACCTTTCTGATAAGATCTAAGGTCAATTTAACTCTAAATTACTGAAGTAAATTCAGTTCCGTTTTTCTCTCTCTTACAATCTCTCTCGACTCTTCTTTTGGTCTGGAATAAAGCTTGGTCTCTAACTCGTCTTCCTACACTACACCCACGTACACAACAAAATCCTTGGTGTTGACGTACTCAATGTCAAATGAGTAGTTGAGTAGAGTGATTGCCCATCGTTGGAGACGATTGGCGGAGTAGACCGGAACTCCTTGCTTTCCACCGAAAATTGCCAGAAGTGGTTTGTGGTCTGTGCGGAGTGTGAAGTGTCTACCGTGGAGGAACCGATGAAATTTAGTGACTGCTGTGACAAGTCCAAGCCCTTCTTTCTCGATTTGACTGTAGTTTTGCTGGGCCTTAGTCAGGGCTTTGCTGACGTGATAAATAGCCTTCTCAGTACCATCTGGGAACCGATGTGCAATGACGCAACCAATGCCATACTGGGAGGCGTCGGCGGAAACGATGATCGGCAACTTTGGATCGAAATGAGTCAGGAGTAGGTCGGATTGCAGAATCTCCTTGATTTGCTCAAACGATTTCTGGCACTCCGGTGTCCACTTGTAGTCAGCGTCTTTTTTGGTAAGGGCGTCAAGCGGTGGACGTAGGTTGAAAAAGTCATTTATAAAGGTGCCATAAAACTGCACGAGACCAAGGAATGATCTCAGCTGACTTACATTTTCTGGTTTTGGCATGTTTTTGATGTGTTGAATCTTCTCTGGATCCGGTTTCCTCCCATCTTTGTTGATAACAAATCCCAAGTATTTGATTTTGTGTTGGAGGAAGGAGCATTTTTCCATCCGAATTCGGAATCCAAAATCTTGAATCTTTTGCATCAATGCATGGACACGGCTGTTGTGTTCCTCGATGGTGCTTCCAGTGACAATCAGATCATCTAGATATGCCGAGGTTCCATCCAATCCATTGATCAACTTATCCATAAACTGGAAGCACCATGCTAATCCATTGGGATTTTCCCGCGTGAGTTCGAATCTCATCCTGATCGCCAGTTGTTGTGTACGTGGGTGTAGTGTAGGAAGACGAGTTAGAGACCAAGCTTTATTCCAGACCAAAAGAAGAGTCGAGAGAGATTGTAAGAGAGAGAAAAACGGAACTGAATTTACTTCAGTAATTTAGAGTTAAATTGACCTTAGATCTTATCAGAAAGGTCAAAGAGGTGAAAGTGTAAACAAGGGTAAAAGTTTACACGTAATTATACAAAACAGAGTGTTTGTAACAGTTGTTTTGTTTGAGTCGTCCTAGAATAAGCCGTCTGATTTTCAAAGAATATAAATTTATTTCTCCTGTTTGGAAGTTGTTATTTTAAATTGAATTTTTAGATTCAATCGGTACACCACATATTTTTTTGCGTGCTCTGTACATTTTCATCGGTTTCAAATGAAAAATGTCAATGTTTTCATATCGACTCAAAAACTTTTTCAGATTATCATTTCATTATTTGTCTTTGCTTTTCAACGTCATCAACCAGTCTTTGAACTCTTTTAAAACCTTACAATCACTTTTGAACTGTGCGCTTTTTAACCGCTTATCAATCAAATTAAACAGACATAATCATAAAAATACAAAACAGTTTTCGTCAAAACATTGTCTGTCACAATGATCTCTAACTATTGAATCCAGCTATAAAAGGGTTCTCAATTGTCGTTTTTCTCATCACTTCAATCAACAATGAAGACTCTTTTCCTTGCTCTCTTCTGTGCTCTTCTTGCTATTTCTCTCGCAAGACCTCAGCAGTCTTATGAGAAGAATGGACCTGCGAAACTTTATAAGGACGATGGAAAAGAAGACAATGGAGGTGAGTTTGAAGAATATATTTTCGTGAATCAACTAAAACATTGAAGATGCTCAAACAGCTGGAGGAGATGGTGGTCTCAAATTGGATGGAGATGACGATGGATATGGAACTGGAGGACTCAAACTGGACGGTGATGATGATGGTTACGGAACAGGAGGTAAGCTTCAAAATTTATACTCAGTGAAAGATTCTGTTATAGGCTTGAAATTGAATGGTGATGGAAAATCAGAAAACGGGGAGCCAGTACTCGCAACTGGAGAACCAGAACAATACAAGGTGGCTGAATATGACGATCAATCAGGAGTTGGTGAGCCACTTGCTGTAACTGGAGAACCAGAAGGAGGATACAAGTATGCTGATGATGACAAATCGGAGAATGGAGAACCAGTTGCCGCCACTGGAGAACCAGGAAGTGTCTACCTTCATACTTCTCATATCGTTGCCAACGCCTACAAAGTGTCTTCTGCCATTGTACACAAACACGGAAGTTCAGCTGCTCATCTTTCTCGAAACGGACCACATCTTTTGATTGCAAGAAAGTAAATCTCTTGTTACTTCTCTGTCTGTACTTTTTTGGTCTTTATAAATCATTCGCATATATACTGTTTCGGCCATCGATGATAACAAATGAGAGATTCATTTCAATAGGAAAACTGAAACTCGAAAAATGTCTTGTTTCACATCGGAAATGGTCAGAGACTTTATCATTTTTGTATCTATTTTTCTCTTTGGTACAAGACTTTGTTCTGCACAATTGATCTCATTACCCTTCGTGTGTTCTTTAAAACTTCTCAACTTGTGCAAAAAAACTCTTTTTTCTCCATCTTGCACCCGCAAAACTCGTCATCGTCGAAGGCTCCAACTCCATGATCTGCCGTGGCTCGCATGCCAATTTTCGTCATACTTTGCATTTTACTTGCTGTGTCGCTGCTCCTTTATATCCTTAATTGCTCCGTGTGTGAGCATACATACTTTCGTGTCACGAGTCCCAATTAATCGTGATTACTCACAGTTCCGATGCGCATGCAAGATATCCGGTCTCCACGTCAGTTGGAGTCTCTTCTTCTAGTGGACCTACTCTTCAACACACCTTTGTTCTTTCTTTTTGTTCCAATTGTCGACACTTTTTTTTGTTTTTTGGTAATTCAATACTACTTGTCTACTTGACAAGTGTTGACTTTTCACAGGAGCCACATTTCAGTTTTATAAACTCTCTGAACAAAAGAATATATGATGATGTTCGTTGAAAAAGGACACTTGCCAGTATTAGGAATTTCATTTGTTCTAAAACCTCCGATAGCTTAAAACTACAGACGAAAGCGGCTAAATATCTTTCAAATCCTATGCTTGTTCATCACAAAAAGAGTCATAAAATGAGTGCTAGAGTACCTGAAATACATTTTGTCCCATTTCAAGCAGACACATATTTTTTCTTGAAATGATTTATGATATTTCTTAAAATTTTGAAACTAAGCAACTTGAGTTTCGATGAATAAATCATTGAAAAGACGAGTGCAATACTACAAAATTTACTGATTCACGCTAATTTCATCCCTGTTGTGGGGAAGTTTTGCAACAAGAATTCCTTTAATTTCTTTATTTATTTTATGTTTCTTTTGCAAAACATGATGACGAAAGCTGACTCCAATCTGCTTATTCTCATAAGTCTCTGTGTCAATCCCACATTTACCACACATTTCGAACGTTGTTTTCTCCGAAAATAATACGTTTTGTTTAATCCAAAAACAGTCTTTTAGATGTAACTAAAACCTCAAATTCTATCATTTTTTATAAAACTTTTGAGTATAGTTATGTCTATAATATTTCAAAAAAATTGAATAAAGGCTGAAAAATAAGTCATCTTCAGAAATGAATCACAAAAAATTTATAGTATAATTTGCAAAAACTTCTAAGCTTTTTACAAACTTTCTAAATTGAGCAGTATATAATTTGCTAAAACCTATCATCAAAATCAAAAATCGAAAACATTTCAGCCTCTACTCTAGGCTTCAAAATTCTTCATTTTTATTATACTTTTCATTTCACTTTTCTTCCTTTTCTTTCATTTTCTATTCAGACGGGAACCCTTACTTCCTATTGGATTTTCTCAAGATTCAACTGAATTATTCACAATTTTCGAACCAGAACAATTCCTCTTGTAAAATTTCATGAGTTGATATTAGATGAACACTTTATGAAACTCCAAAAATTATGTAATTCTTTCACTTCAATCTTCGATTATTCAACTAAAAGAGTACATTTTTCTCTCCATAACAACTAAAACGAGCGATGTGCTTTACAGAAACTTTACAAAATGTTTTTCTCGTTTTCTCAAGTGTTATATGTATTTTATGTATTTTGTAACACAAGGAGAACGATTGACTTGAAAAATCAAAACAAATGTTTTTCTTCTGTTTCGAAGAAAGAAATCCGAATACCATTTTGATTTTCATTCTTTCGTCACCTGGAAACAGCTTCAATTGTTTCCAAGAGAGACAATTTATTTTAACGTTAGTAAAAGTTGCATTCCAAAAACGTTTAAGAATTCAGAACAAACCCCAATCATAGTAAGTCGCTACCGTATTCTTCTGAAAAGCGAACACTCACTTAAAGAATTATTTTAAGACATGTGTTTTGCGTCTCATTCAAAGTTTAGAGCAAAGCAGATGAATGTTGGCAATTCTCCCATTTTGTTTAAAGTTCGTTCCGAGTTGGAATGTAAAAAAAGTAGCAACATAATACCAGAGAAAATGACCTGAAAAACGGCACCGGTACCGATTTGCCGGAAAGACGTCCTAAATTACCCAAGAGATCCTCGCTATAAATTGTTTTGTTTGAATAAGTCGGTAACCAGATTCAGACTTTGTTTATTTCCCTTCATATTTTAAAAAAGTGATTCCTATTGTACTCTCATCTTGATTCTGAATTCTTATTCCAAAGGTCGCGACGCTTTTTCTTCTTCTTCATCATCTTCTTGAGCTTCTTCATTATTTAAAACGTCTCCTGTCTTGTCCACTCTTCCGCATTACCATGTGACGTGGCATCTGCGTATTTTAGAATAAAAAAGCTCATTGATGTCTTCTTCGATTCAATTTCGACTCATTCATTCATTTTGGTCCCAAAATCTCATTTCATTTGTTGTTTGTACCCGGCCGTCCTTGACTGCGTACCCTTAAATATTTGCCAATGTTTCCCATTTCTTGATGAATCAGAGTCTAGAATTGGATTCTTTTCGATTGAAAAGTCAAATTATTCCAAAGTATTCAGAAAAGGAAACCCCCGCTTTTTATCCGTAAATATGGCTCTGACAAATGAATGTAGGATCATTGGTCATAATTTTAAAATGGAGAAAATAACCAAAATTTGCATTCAGTCTCTCAAAAAGCCACCTAATTAACGAGTTGGTCTTTTTTGCTCTATTTTGCGATAATCTTGATATCATCTGAATCATTAGAAATTCATAAAATATTACCGGAATTTTCAATTCACTCAAATTGGTTTGGTTAGCACTATTTCAACAACAATCAGGGTACTACTTTTTCAAAGAACGGAGTTAAGAAATAGATTACAGAACTGAAAATAACTAAGAACGGTTGAATTCAATTATACCCTTTCTTATTCCGGTTCTGGATTTCTAGAGAACAACCTTTGATAAATGGATATAATGACGTTTACTGTCGTTTTTTGTGATCTTTAACAAAAAGTATAAAAATAAAGACGCTTCATGATAGTTTTCGAATGTTTTCTTCCGGAAATGGGCGGTCTTTTTCAGAGTTCTCCGGATCCATTCAACTTGTTTTCTCATCTTTTTCTTGTTCATTTTTAGTTCTTTTTTTTGAGTTTTTTGTCTGAAACTACTATTCTCAGGCTCCCAGAACATTTAAACTTCTAACTTTTTGAAACGTTCTAGGAATATGAAAATAACAAATGACTAGACCTTCATCTTCTTTTTTAATGATATTTTTCCACTTCTTGATTACTCAAAACGTATTTTTTTGCATTTTTGTTCTGCATTTTTTGACATTTTCGTTCGTTCGTTTTCTTATATTTCCGTTCCCGAATGGCTAATTTGTCCACCCATCTCTTCTAGATAATCACTTTTTGCTGACCTACAGCATAATAAGCGACAATGATGATGCGGAAGCTTCCTTTTTTGAGGATGCTAGAAGTTTAGTTATGAATATTTACAGCATTTTGAAAAGCATCCAAAAAGCACTTTCGTTTGTTTTTCACTTGGGTCATTTAGGTATTCATCATGGTAGGGCAATGAAGGGCGTTTCCCGAAAACCTTGTTGACTAGATTCATTTTTTGTGCCGCTTTCTTTCGAGACGCTTTCAAAGTTCTCAGTGTTGGATTTATCCAAAACATAGATATGAGAAAAAAAAATGATTCTAGTTCAGAGACATTGTGAAACGTTTTCGGAAACAAAGATCTTTCCATTATTGAATTGATTACAAACTCATAAATTAACAGCTATCGAAAAACCATGTAACAAGGAATGAGATATTTCTTATTATCAGTCTTCAATTTTCTTCAAATATTCAATAGTCAGCTACTACAAGCTTTCTTGTTTTTCTAGCTGTTTTTTTGTTATAATCTTCAGTGAATAGTGTATTAAATCCAAAAGCTCAACACTTATCTCTTTGGAATGACCATTTCATTATCACAAACTTTCGATCCTTTTCTTTTAATTTTTTGTCTCATGATTAAAGAGATTATCAGCCGTATCAACATCATTTGACAACAATTAAGCGTGTAAACAACAGAAGATCTGTTTGGTTGTATCCGGTCAAAAGGCTTTGAAGGATTAGAAAATTAGAATCCGCCCTCACTTCTTGTCTCCACCCTCGCTTAATACGTATAATGGATTAACTTTGTAACAGCTGTATTCACAAGAATTCCACTATGATTTTCTGACTTTTCCTTTTTTCAACTTTTGAGCATTACACGGAAACTTGTATGACATACAGTATCACCAAAGCCTCTTATAATCAGAATGAATCAAACTCGAAAACCAAAAGGGGCAAGAATTTTCTTCCATAAGAGCATACGAAAAGGAGGAGAACAGACTCTTCTGAGTATATCTCATTCCAGTTAAAATCCTGAAAAACTAAAATTGAATTAAATCGAGATCGTCTTATTCCTCATTTTCATATTTTTGAACTTTCTTCGTTTTCCTCGAACTATTTCTTTTTATTCCCTCTTCCTCCTCCACGAACTTTCATATTTAATATGAAAATATAATTAGAAGAGTCTGTTTCTTTCCTCTCCTCTTCAAATCCCTAAAGATATCACTAATTACGGCTGGTACTACCTCCCTCCGCCCGTCTCCATTCGATTGTTATCACTCTCTTTTTTTCTTATTATTGAAGCTCATTCTAATAGAAGTTGTTACTCTCGCGTGTCCATCGACAAACAGCTTTCTGCAGAAGCAAGCCAATCGTGTAAAAAGCATTTTCCAGTCTTTTTTCCTCTTCAATTTGATATAATTACCCATGCGAACACGCCAATAACACGGAAACAAAACTGCTCTGAATAAGAAGAAAATGAAGAAAAAAAAACAGAAAGAGGTGGAGAAAACCGCTTCAGTTGTTTTTAGAGCCACAATGACTTATCATTAGTCGAGAGAGCTTCTGGTATATACAGGGCGTCACTATTCCAGACATTGTTTTTTGTTCCAATTCAAATTAGTTTACTGCTATTTTTCAACCGTGTTTTCTAGAAAATAGCTTTATATCGGAATAGAATGATCATTAATTGTTTTCAAGAGAGCTGATACTTCAGTAGGTATTTAGGCTGAGAAAATATCTTGAACGTTTTGAAATGATAACATTCTTTACTTAGAGGGCATAGTTATAGTAAAAGAGTAGAATTGGTTTTCATGACATTACTTCAAAGCTAAATTTGGTTTCTTCCAATTTAGGTCTACAATTGTTTTCCTTCTGGTAATAAATATTTGTTTTTGATTTTTGAAACGTTTGAAATGGATCTTGTTTAAGAACGTTTTCTGATTCTTTAGATCTCTTTTTTGTTATTGTCTCCGAGTATCCTTTTCAAAACGAAAACTGCCAATTCAAATCAGTTTTTTTGGTTCCAAAAGCCTTATTTAAACGAATTGAAGTGAGTCAAAATAAGAGATTGTATGAGCTTGAAAACAGAAAGACACTCATTTCAATTATATTCATTCACAATGATTCATCCACTCAGATTTCAGTTAGTAGCCTCATATGGTTCATTTTTTGGAGTCTTTTAAATAGAATGTGACCTATAAAATATTCTGTATAAATTATTTATTTGTGTATTATATAGCCAACTTTAGAGCATAGAGTCTCATAAAAAACCATTGAATGAACGTTTCAAAATGAATGCATTTGTGATTGGATTACAAGACAAAACTCCACTCTCGAGAATCTTTTTTTCATTATTTCTTCTCAATTTTGTTCGATTTTCCATTTTTTTTTTTGTTCCATTCTCTTTCATCTCAGCCCAATATTTTGAGTTCAGTCTTCTTTTCCATCCATCCTTGAATCTCATTTTTGCTACCCGAAATCTTAGATGATGCTTGCGTAAATATTTTTGGGAGAATAGAGAAGAACACGGAATGTGTATTCCAGTTTCTTCTTCAGAATATCTATTTCTAGAACTTTTTCCCATAGTAAGATAAGTTTCATATTTCACTTATTCTTTCGTTTTCAAATAGTTTTTACGCCTGCAATCTATCAGATGTTAAAAAAAAACCTGAGATCAAATAATTCTCACTGAGGTTCTAGTCATCACGCGTTCCGCAGTGCACAATAAGCAAACCTTCTTCATAGATCCATATCGAACCCCTGCTTTGAAGTAGATTTTTTGAGTCTTTCTTGTTATACGTGATAAAGGTAATATATTACTTTTTGGAAATAGAACCAATATACTTCCTAGTACTGATCTTGTATCTTTTCTTATTAGTCCCCAAAACGTAGTTTTCTGATTCCAGAGTACAAAAACAGCTTGCTCCAGTATATTTATAACTTCAGAGTGTTCAACAGTTTCCTATCAACTTTTTTCTCTTTCCCGATTCTCACAATATCCTGATTCCACGTCATTTGCATTGTATTCTTTTGAATCCTTTTTTGATGCTTATGTGTGTGTTGCACTATGCAACTACTTGGTCCGAAACTCATTGTGCAAAGGAGAAAGATTGCATTCCTATTCGGAAGACGTCGGTCGTGTCATCCTGCTTCTTCTTTCTTATTTTATTCATAGTCCAAGTACACATACATCCTCCGTTATTCCTGTTTCTTCATGACTTTTTCTCTTTTTCTCTTTGTTTTTTTTCCTGTGCTAGACGACTCGACGACAACCATAGATTAGATGGATGCCGTAAGATAATCACAGGCTGCAAGAATGTCCCGAAACATTTTTGCAGTAGTGCTCCGAATGCTCCTTCCTTTGTCGATTACTTTACCCTTTCCTTCTTCTTTTTTTCCTTCTTGCTCCATACTTTTTTCATTTCTTTCAAAAAAGAAAAGATTAGGTGGGTTGCTTTTTCGTCATTTCTCAAAAAATTGATCATCGAAGATCAATTAGAGATTTTTGATATGAATTCGTATTCCTTTCACTCCAAAAAAAGTATTTCAATCTGATCCCATCAGTCTTTGTCTTCAATTGAATGTGATATTGGGAAGACGATGGATTTCTTCATGTCATCTCGGATAGAATTTTCATTAAAATATTCGTCTCTGTGAGGTGGCAAAAGGATTAGCTTTCTCATTTTTTAATTCAAAATACGTATGTGGTGGGTGCAGAATCCCCACTAAAGTCAACTAGAAGTCACAAAAAACCGAATTAATTTTTATTTTCATTATTCATTAAGACATCATTTCTTATTTTCCATGGTCTCAATTTGAAACGAGTTTACTATGAAAACAGTGAATTCCAAATTGGTAACTGACAATGTCACATGGTTAATTTCGCTTTTCTACGGACCATGTCCTTTATCTTCTGCATCCTTTTTGACGTCATCCTCTTTTGCACCTCTAGAGACAATGCTTTATGGCTCTTTTTCTCAACAATCTGTCTGTTGGTCGGTTTCAAAAAGTCGTATGACTGTTCCTCTTGTTTCAAGTTCCTTCACATGGGAAACTTTGAATTTTTAATGTTGAACTCAACTTTCTCTAAAGTCTTTGAATGTCATTTCACAAGATTTTCAATATCGACATTAGTAAAAGTGTCAAATCATTACTTGTAAGCAGGATACTTTTTCTCAGCAGAAAAACTAATATAATTATTGAAAATTTATTCAAGAAAATTATCATTCAAAACTTGTTTAAAAATGAAATCACAGATTTTTTATCAACGAATACCTAAATTTATGTTGAAGATCTAGGATCCGAATAAGTTTGATACCCTTTGTTAGATAGTTTTGAATACCTACGATATACTTCTATCTGTGAAAAAAAAAGTGTGGTCCATCTTATTTTTAATTTAATGAAAAGTTCCTTTCCAGTTATCTGTTCTGATGAGTGTCATTTGAGTGAAACTGTGTCAATAAGTGATTCGTTTGGAGTAAAACCCATCACTTCGAGTTATGTTTTTGAATGAGAATTCATTGTATAGTTTTCGAAAAAAAAAATTTAATGAATCTCTTCGAATTGTTTACAGTATTAACTCTTCTTCTTAGAGAGAAAAAGAAAAACAGCTGTTCGATTCGATGTTCTCCCAGAAGACTAGAAAAGAGTGGTCGTCGACCGCCAATCGAATCTACTAAAAAACTAAAATTTCAACTAAAATTCAATTCCGTTCCCATTTCCTTTTCTTCTACCGCCATCAGCCAACAGGAAAACCACGGGGTACTTTGTCCAGTTGGGGCACCACCCACTTGTTCAACTATGAATGTGGGAACGAACCCAAAGGTGTCACGAGATCCGTCCATTCTGACCACCGAACCGTCATCCACTCGAACTGACTTTAGTTTGGAAAACAAGAAAAACATCCTCGTCATCTCATTTTCTGAAACTTTCTTTATGATCTAAAAAGTAACTACACTAGTTCCCTTGCAAATATAGTTCATAATGAACTCATAAAAAAGAAGACGTGTGAAAAACGTGGTGGTTGCTCTTCAGATTAAGACAGATTAGTGACACATTTAGCAAGATATCCCAATGTAGAAACATGGAAACACAAAAATAGATGTCTTTTTCTTTTTTCTCTTTTTTGGTGATTCTGATCTCTGTGCGATGACGTCCGTGGATTTTTGAATATCTAAATTTATTAGGCCCGTTTTGCAGAAGAAGATTCGGTTCCTGTTCCTCCTCCTAAAAAATAAATATTTGTCGATGAACCCCTATATCTTGCACATTATTTGTCTCGGTGAAATCATACATCCGACTGAAACGTCGAATTCTCAACTACATCTTACCACGCCTTTTAGAGATTGATTCGGAAGCGATAGTTCCGGTGGAGGTGGAGCAACATGTTGCACTACGATCACCATTGATAGACGACGAAAAAAAAGTGAAAGAAGAACAGAGTATCTTATAAATGTCATTGCGTTTTTTGGTGAGAGAGCAAGATAGATGACCAAATGTTCAATGAGAGATTATAGTACTTCTAAAAATAAATGAGCAAATAGAGACACTTTGTTTTATTGAAAATCTTTGTTCATCTCTTTATCTATCTACCAAATAAATCAGAAGTTTTTTTTTTCATTCTTATTCTTCCACCTTTTTCAGTGTTGTCCTTTTTGTTTTGACCTGTTTTATTCTTTTTATCCGGCCAGGCAAGGAATAACTGAATAGAGTAAGTGTTCTTCTAGTAGCCTGAACATTTTATCTGATTCCCAATAATTCCATTCTTTGTTTTTCACCTGTTTTTCTGCAATTCCACCTACTGCACAATTTCTTTAGTACTAGATCTATCCCGTCATTCTATTAGAATAACTTAAATTAAACCAACCCCTTCCGTCGTTTCATCAGCTTCTATTCCTTCTTCTTCCTTAATGTTTTTAGATTGGGATTTCCGATTTCCGATTTCAGCATCCCAAACCTAAAACCGAAACTCATTTCTTGTCGTTTTACTCATTTCTATATTTGCTCTCATCCTTTCCTTCTTCTTCAGCTTCTTCCACGTCTTCTCTTTCTTTCCACGAAGAAGAAGACGTTTGGTTGAGAAGGGCGATGCCACAAATAGATTAACCCATATAATTAGTTTTCTCAACTATGCTTTTTTTTCTTTGGTGGTTGAGTCTGTTACTCAATGCTCACTTTACTTAACCATTCATTATTGCCGTTCTTTCTTACCATGGAGCTCTAAGATTGGAAAAATTTTTCACAAAACAAAGTCAAATGAGATCTATCTATCTGTAGATTAAGAAAAAAGGGATTCCATTCCTCCAGAAGATCAATCAGTTTCTAAAAAGCCTAGTTTTATTACACTTTAACATTAGGAACACTTTCTTGGACTCGAGACCACATTGGCGTCATGAAGCCATTTTTCCATTCAGATCTTTAGTACTTGGTTTCCTTCTTATGGCTAATTATCACGCGACTGCATACTTTATCTGTTCGTTTTCATAATTTTTCCTACCACCCACTACAAAATAATTGCTAATTCCGATGTGTTTCTTTTCAGCTGCTCACCTATTTTCAACCTCCAACATCATTTTCCCTCCCACTGACGTTTAAAAGGATGAGTGCGTAGTTGAATAATCAGGTCATCAAAGACACTTTGCATACTTTCTGAACTCTTTCTCTTTTACTCTTTCTTCCTCCTATTTTCTTCTTCTTCTTCTTCTTTCTTCCTAGCAGACTCCGCCCATCATCTTCAAAAACGCTTCCAGTCTTTCCCCTTTTCGTTTCATTTCACTCTGGTCCCTCCTCTTTTTCGTTTTTCCCCCGTTTCTTCGTTAATCTTATTATCTTTTTTATGAACTATTATTATTTTCAGCACAATGGATCCAAGACCTGCAGATATAGTTAAAATGTGTGTTGAACAGTTCGATAAAGTTCTTGAACCATATAACTGTATTCAGTGAGTTCTTTCTCTCTTCTTTTGATCTTTTCAGAAATTCTCAAGTCAACGACCAGGTGTCCTATTTCTATTTCATTTATTATTAGCATCCAAGAAAAAAAGTTTATGAAAACTTTTCACAAAGAATTTTAAATTAACCTCCAAACTTAGAATTTCGAATTCTGCACGGCGATCAGAAAATGTCTCCTAAATTTAGAAACCTGAGACTTTTTGCAGAGTTATGGCAACGATTCAAGATCTGGAAGATAAAGGAGTTGCTAAATGCTCAATGCCATCAGCTCTTCCAGAATATCGGCATATTATGAACTTCACATCTGGATGTGATTGGGCTGAACTGAGTATGTGAACTATCAGTTCTGTTTCTTTTTTGTTCAAATATAATTTGAAAACAAAAAATTGGGAATTTTATGAAAAGTCATTGATTAATTACAGCATATCTACGATACGCAGTCCCTCCACTGATGGTTCTCTGCCTCGTTGGAAACATGCTCAATATTCTCATCTATGGTCTTCCCTATTTCGAAGGTTCCAGCTCAGTGCACTTTCTTCGCGCAAAAGCCATTGCCAACATGGTGTTCATGTTTTCCCGAATTCTGGAGGTACATCCCTCTGAAAATAATGCTGTTAAAAAGCGAAAAACGAAAAAGAAAAGAGAGAATTCAATTAGCTAAAGACTCAGTTTTTTTGTTGTATTGTTACGGGCAAAAGTACAATTGAAGGAATAGCAATTAACTGAGAGACCTATAAATAAATTTTACCAACGGATCTTTTTCAGGTGATACATGCTATAAGTACAGAACCAGTAGGTTGGCTTGAACCACTTTTCTGGAAGTCTCGTCCGTATCTGATGATGGTTTCAAATATAAGTGGAACTCTATCAACATGGCTTACTCTTATGGTTACAATGGAGACAGTTATGTGCATAATGACTCCATTCATTTTCAGAAAATATTGTACCAAGAAGTGAGTCTTACTTACAGAAATGAATAAATCGTAAAAGGAAATATTCAGAATGACATGGATCGTACTGATTTTATCAGGTATTGCTGCAACTCTTCTGCATGTAGCAATTGTTATTGTAACGGATGTTAAAGAAATTGTCCAGGTTAAACAGTACATTCAGGTAAACCTTGAAACATTTCTAGAAAAACTTTTAAAAACATTTGTTCAGAATTTCAAGAAAGAGAATGCAGCATGCTGGTATCTTCAAGCAGCGTTCCGTGTTCGAAATAATCGCGATTTCGAAATTTACCGTAGATTTTATGCCACCGCTACAATGGCTGTTTCAATTGTGATTCCAACAGTTGCTATGCTTGTTTGCACATTTTTAATCATAAACAAGTTCACTTTCAAAGTAGGATCTTTTGGAAAATCCAATCTAAAACTCAATAAAATCTCTTTTAGAACCTTGGAGAAACATTTTCCCAACGTCGGAAATGTGTTATTCGAATGACAGTAGCCACGAGTGCCACACATCTTTTCTTCGAAGGACCAGCTACACTAACTCATTCTGCGAGTGCCTTTCAGGTGTGTTTTTTTCATTGGAATTCTGCGAAAACTAATTATTCTCGGATGATTCATGACACTATGAGGCTTTGTTTTCATAGAGCAATGCAATCTAAATGAGCTTGGTTGGTCGGAAAAAAATGATAGATATATTCAAAAAACGGAGAATACGATAGTAGCTGGAAACGCATTCTTTTACTGAGAATAGTTTTCAAAAATTATTTCGCTCCATTTTCAATAACATATTCTTGATTCCAGGGAGACAACTATGGCGAATTGATGTGTCTATTGAATCATGGTAACAATTTGGGTTCACTTGTCAATGCAACCATTCCGTTTTTCGTTTTTCTTTTCTGTAACCAACAGTTCCGTCATATGACAGTCATGTATGTTAAGGTAATAATTAAATTCATTTTTTTCTGTTGTACTTATTTTCAAATCTTTCAGGCTGCGTTAGAAACAGATGAAGTGAAGAGAAAATCATATTACTCCCAAGCTGGAATGCGTTTCGGAAGAATGTCTCGAATTGAAACGGAACGTTCGATGGCTGAATCTCGTCTTGTATCGAGACCCTCTAATGTTTAGCTTCTTCATTTGTTTTATTAATTTCCGGTAGCTTGGTAATATTCATTACCTGCCTTCATAATTTGTTTTCAAATAACGGGTCTACACGGTTTCGCTTTCATTTTTTTTTTCTAGCTTTTTCCTATTCTCGCTTGTTTTTTCTATTGTTCACCTATAGTATTTTTCAATTCCAGTAAATTTGAAACAAAAGAACCTCTTATAAAAGGTTGAATTCTCAGTGGTAACTATGTTACAAATATGACTCTAGACAGCCGCAGTCGAGAGAAAAACAAGAAAACGTTGAATAAGTTATGACTTTTCTCACAACAGATTGAATAAGATGAAGACGTCAGCGTCTTCATTTACTGTTCTAGGAAACCAGGAAGGAATAATTTTGCAGGTTTTCGCTTTCCAAACTAAGTAATTGCAGAATCGGTTAAAAAATTATCTATGAAATTGAGGTGTGTTCAGAAACAATAATTCTGTGAATACTACAAAGTTTCCGTTTGTTTTGCAAATCAGCAAATGGAAAAGAAACGGAAGATGGAAAAATAAACCGTAGGTTTATAGAAATAAGTGTGATTGAAATTTTCACTTGTTTCAAAAGTTTCTTTTGACAAGAAACCACAAAGGGGCGGGCAGAAACTACGATTCAACAGTCGACTATTTAACGATTTTCGGAAAGAATTTAAGACCAATTGAAGCTTACTCAAATTACATTCGTTCCTTACACACCTTAAAACGATCAAATTATTTACCTCAACCGAAACTTAACTATTGAATTTTCTCAAAATAGTGAATCTTAATTTCTCTATTTCTCTTTTTGAAAAAGATGACAATCTTGAAAACGAAAAAAATGAGTTAGCATCAATTTTCACTTGAAAAATCACAGGGAAGAGTGTAGTGAAAACATCAAACCACATTGCGCACAGTGTCCCTTATAGTTTGTGTCAGCGTAGTCCTTCTTTATTTCTCTATTACTCTTATCTCTGAATAGTCTTAAGGTCGTTGTTGTCTATCGACACTAGACAAAAATAAATAAATAGCTTATTGAAAATGTTCATTTCATTCATCTTTATATTTATTTTGAGTTGCGAGACTCTAAAATTTATTTTTTTTAGATATGGGAGGATTTTTGTCTCATCTTACTCCGGAAGAAAATGTTGAAGTTTTGAATGCCACTTGTGGTCCCGTCCGTGGGAATGTTTATAAACATGTGAGCACCTTTTTATTACTTTGAAACAAGGTTATCATTCCTTGAAATCAATTCAGAACGACATCCTCGTAGATGGGTACCTCGGAATACCATATGCCAAACCTCCAGTCGGGAATCTTCGTTTTGAGAGACCAGTTGCAGCAGAAGTCTGGAAGCAACCAAGAGATTGTTTCAAATATGGGCCAGTTTGTGTTCAAACTGGAGGATTTGAAGAAGTAAGTAATGGAGAAATTTCCGTTTTTCTCATAGCTAACTTCAGATTGCTGGGCCAAGACCTAACACTCCAGAGGAAAATGGTTGTCTAACTTTGAATGTTTTTGCGCCAAGAGCACCTTCATCAGAATTCGTATGTTTGAACTTGGTTTTCTTTTGTTGTGGAGAGTCGAGCAACATTCATTTTTCATTTCAGAAATCGGGTCGTCCAGTGATGGTCTATATTCATGGTGGAGGATACGAGCTTTGTGGATCTTCCGATTTCTGCGCTTATTCGCTTTCCGGGTTAGTTTTTCAATCAATATTACAGTTTGTTGTTTACAACGTTTCCGAACATAAATTTCTTATCATTGCTCGTTGAATATTCAAACCACCACGCTTTTTTCAGAACACTCCCACTGAAAGATGTAATTGTTGTCACTATCAACTATCGACTAGGCGTTTTCGGTTTCCTCACTACTGGAGATGATGTATGCAAAGGAAATATGGGTTTATGGGATCAGACTCTAGCACTGAAATGGGTTCAAAAACATATTCATTCATTTGGAGGTGACCCAAAGTGTGTCACCGTCTTTGGACAAAGCGCTGGAGGAGCTAGTACTGACTTGTTGTCATTGAGTCCTCATTCGAGAGGTAAGTTTCATAAAATATGTATACTTGTAGTAATATGACATCTCAGATCTCTTCCTCCGCTTCATCCCTATTTCTGGATCTGCACATTGTGATTTTGCTATTAGAACTTCCAAAAATCAGGCAATTATCTTTCGAGAGTTTGCTGAATTTCATGGGTTTTCTGGTGGTGATTCACAAGCCCTTCTTGATTGGTACAAGGAACAATCTTCTGATACTTTGAGCAATGTGAAAAAATTCAAAAAATCAATTTCCGGATTCCTGACTTTCATCCCGAATTTGGATGGTGATTTCTTCCCGAAACCACTTGATGAGTTGAGAAAAGAAGCTCCGAAAAAACAGATGATGACCGGTGTAGATGAATATGAAGGGCTTATGTTAGCTATGATGAATCCAGCTTTCTCGCCACCTGAAACTGGTTTGAAACTAGCACCAGAAGGACTTTACGGTAAAGATGTCGTTAGCAATCCGGAAGAAGCTCAAAAAATATTCTATGAAAAATATACTGAAGGCGTAGACAAATCAGATGAATTGGCATTGAAAAAGAAACTCTGTGAAGCCGTTGGAGACGAATTCTTCAACGTTGGAGTTCTTCAAGCCGCAAAGTGTGCAACCAAACATGGAAATGATGTGTACCTCTACACTTTCGCGTACACAAACCCAAACGGGTTTGGAATGTGGGATGGAATGTTACCTTTCAAAGGTATTTTTTGCCTATTTTTGAACTACTAGTCTTAATTCTTGAATTAAAATTTTTTTAGCTGCTGTTCATTGTACTGAACTCCGTTATCTGCTTGGTGAAGGAGTATACTCTGCATTTGAGCCAAATGAAGAAGATTTGAAAGTTCTAGAATTGACCACCACTTTGTTCTCAAATTTTGCTAAATACGGGTAAAAGCATGATGAAAAAGTTCTTATCAACTCTTAACTTGCTTTTCAGTAATCCGAATGGAAAAGAAAATAACTCGAACAAGTGGGAAAAGTACAGTTTGGAAAAACCTGAGAGACATTTTCGTATCTCATACCCAACTTGTGAAATGCGAGATGTTTACCACGAAGGAAGAATCCAGTTTTTGGAAAAACTCGATGGTGATAGTGATAAGTATCAGGAACTGGTTTACGGAAAGAAGACATCTGCTAAAATTTAGATCAAATCACTACATTCACATTAAATGAATTTTTGAATGAAGGTTCATCTTTTAAATTGTATACGTTCTTGTTATTGGTTCCGACAACACTGTTCAAAAAACATTTTTCGGGAAATTCTTGCAATAGTTCCAGTGTTTTGCTCACTCGACAGTCTACCGTACATATCATTGCCGCACTTGTTTTACTTTTACTGAGTCGCTGCGAGACCGGTCAACTGACTTGAAAGTGAATGTCGGACAGAGAGGTTTAGAGAAGCACACATTGAAATTCATAGAGAGACGCAGGCGACAGACAAACCCCTTTTTCACTTGCCGTTCGCGTCGTATTCCCTGGTGCACGGTGATTTTTTCGCTACTTCTTGCAAAAGCTCGTCCGCGGGGAAAAGGGGGCGGGGCTAGAAAAATGCAAGCGTAAATTCGTTTTTTTCTCTCATTTCTCTCGCGAGAACATTCTCTCTCCATGGCCTAGGTTTGAAAATCCTCTTCCATTTTTACGATTTCAATAAATGCATTTTATTCCGTCAAATCGTAAAATTATGAATTCTTTTTTTTATCAAAATGTTCCCCAAAATATGTAGATTTTCCGCATGCTTTTGCTTTTTGACCCCATGGGGCTCGTTTTCGAGAAAAGTTAAGAAAACTTGTCGGGTACTAGAAAATTACACTGTGGGAAAATTTCAGTGGAGCGCGTTTGCATCGGGGGCCTAATTTCATTTTCCGTTCGGCCGGTAGCGAAAAAATCACCGTGCTGGTGCTTCCGCTTTTCCGTATCAAGTTGAAACGCAGTTTACAAATGAATTTACTTGTATTTTTGATGGATTTTTTCTTGTTACGATTTCAACTTTTAATTGAGAAATACAAGAAAAACAAATTTGTCTACTTCGTGCGCGAAAGAATGTATTGAATTGAAGTTAAATACTAGGTGAAGCTTATTAAAATGAAATTATCGATTTTCCAAATGCATTAACAGTAAATGTAATGTTTTCCCAACCTTCAAAAGTTTTCTCGTGGGAAACAATTTTACTGAAAATTCATGGAACAGTTTCGTAATAATAAAAAAATCATACACCATTGACAAGTCGCAGAAACTAAACGCGTATTTTCGTATATTATTGTCTTCTTTAGTTTCCTTTTTCGAAGTTTGTTCTGCGTGCTTGAAAAAAATGTTTCTCAAATGAAACTTCCAGGCCGTAAACCATTCTTCCACGTTGGTCAAAAAATCAAAAAGAAAAGGTCGGAGAGGCCGTCGTCAAACACCAGGTATGTCGCCATTGAAAATTTTAGAGTGAAAGCCGATTCAGGTCCGGCAATGAGTGGGAACTCAGATGACGTGGAGGCCGAGAGACCTTCTGCAAGAAATGAGACTCTTACACACGTACTGTATGCACAGGAGGCTGTTGGCGATGACAAGAAAGATTCAGCTATTATCGACTTGTATGTAACATTTTTCAGAAACGTTATATTCTCGGTTTTTTTTTCAGAATTGTCGATCAATTCAAACAAGAAAACATCGGAGGCATCATTGGAAATCCTGCGATAGGATATCTTGGTCCTTCGCGCATCAAACAAATTGTTCTTGGCCCGAAGCACATAGGAGTTTTGCTGAATGATGACAGTGTTTGTAGAATCCCTTTTCAAATAACACAAGTTCAAAGTGGAGAAATAAAAGAAGCTGAGCCTACTCGTGGCGGAGAAGCAAGTAGATTGCATGAAGTTTATGCTCGTGCCGGTCCGGGCGATGTTGAAGTCATTCCATTGAGTGGTGGCTTGAGTTCAATCAGATCCGCTACTGGACAAGCGAAATACCGCCGAGTAATGCTTTCGAATAGGTGAATATTCGTGGAGGACATGCTTTGAAATCTAAATTCTAGCATTTTTAGAGCTTATTATCGTCTCCGTGGCAACCTGAGCGATGCTAGAAGTTACATTTTAGGAAGTCCACGAGTTCCTGCTACTAATGTTCCAGAAGAGTTAATCAATAACGTCCAAGTTTGTCTTTGATTGGGCAAACCGACTTCAATCATAACTATTTTCAGCAAGTTCTGCAAGGAAAGTCCCGTGAAGTGATTATAAGAGAACTTCAAAGAACAGGTCTGAATGTCAATGAAGCGGTCAACAATTTGTTATCCAGAGACGATGGAGATGGTTAGTGAATAGTAAGTTAATAAATGTAACTGACGGTTCTTTCAGATCAAGATGGTCTTGATGGTGGAGAGCATCTTATCCCGGAAGAGTTGTTACAAATATTAGAAGGAGGTGTTCCCCCAGGATCTGGTGGTGCGGCCGCGTCAATAGCGGAAAGTTTTCTTGAAAGAGGTAGAGTATTAGTACAGAATTTTCGTTATTACCCCAGTCCTAGTTACAGAAGAACGTTTACTCGATTCTTTGTCTTCTCGTGGAGCCGAACTTCGATATCATTTTGGAAGTTCAACAAGTAAAAAACCGAAGGCATCTGAGAAAGACAAGAAGAAAAAGGAAGCAGAGGCAACTGTGAGAAACTGTATGCAATTAGGAGAAGTGGTTGAATGGTGGCAGGGACGTTTGCAAGAAGGAATCCCTGAACATGCAAAGTATTTTTCACTAAATGTGCATGATTTTTGATGTTTTTTTTTCAGAACTGATAAAGTGATTGCTCATGAAGATGGTAAAGCGAGTCCTGTCGCTTCCATCGCGGCAACAAGTTATCAGATGTATGTTCTCCACAAAAACGGAAAGATTTACTCATGGGCATGGGATGAGCTTACTGGTCTGAATGATCCATTAGCTATCGTGAGAAATCAAGAGTATCCGAATTATTCGACTATCGGAACTGCCGAGGACCCCGTTGTTCAAATTTCATCTAGTAACTTACGAATCTCCGTTATTACGAGATGTGGTCATGCAATTACTTGGCTCGATGAACAAGGAGTTGGAACACGTTTCTCACATGCATCAGAAACCATTTCGAAAATTCCTGAAGAATCAGTAACTAAAGTTCAAGATTTAGTCACTAGCGACCACCTTTCTGCTTTTCGTATCGATAGCATTATCCATTGGTGGTAAGTGCTACTTTTAAATAATTTTTCTTTACAATATAGTTCATTAACGAAATCATGTTTGTTTTCAGCGGAATCGTTCCTCTCGCGGAGAGCACGCGAGCAACCGAGAAAGATAAAGCAGAAAAAGAAAAGAAGAAACATGTGTCATTTGGAGAAACGACAATTACTTCAATACCGATTCCAGTCAATAACACGGAGTTTGCTATTGGGCAACAAGTTCAAATGAAGAAAGCTCCTTTGTATCCAGCAGGAAGTGTAGCCGCTCACATTGACACTAGTAATCCCCTTGTATGTCTATTCAAACTTACTATTCAAACTTAAAAATACTCGAGAATTTATATTATTATTCCAGATCGGAATTCTTCTTGAAGATTGCTGGAACTCTAATGACCACTGTCGCTTCAGAACTTTAACTCCCCAAGAATATGATTTCGAACTGGAAATCGAAGGCTTCGTCCCCTCACTTAAAGGCCTTCTGACCACCGATACTGCATGTTCGTCTTCTGTCGAGAAAAATCCGATCCCACCAGGAGGGCTTTCGCGAAAACGTACTTATTGTGAACCGGCAGAGGTCACAATCCATCCTCTTCCACCTCCAGAGTTTGGAAGACGACGCGTTGAAGTCTGGATTGCTGAAAACTTAGTTTGGATTCATGAACATCGGAAGCGAGATGTAATGACTGTACAAGTTGTAGACAACAATTTAGTAGCTGTGAAGCATTCACCAAGTGTCAACCAAGTTCCAATTTTCCAAAGTATTTTTAGTGATCGTTTAGAAATGGATGGAATGGTAATATAGTTATCCAATTTTTATTGAAAATAACTCATTTTCAGCCAAACAAAGTTGTTGCGACCGAGAAGACTTCCGATTCTGAAAAGTTGCGCCTGATGAGAAAAGAGGATTTACAAGTTGTCGACAGATGCCCGCCCAGAGCCCCTACCATTCTCCAAAAAGAACTATTGAAATTCGATGTAGATTCAAATCGAACCATTGTCTCTATGGTTGCAGATCTGAACGAACTTCGAGTTTTGGCTAGGAGTAAGCATGTTGAACGTGGAATGCACATGTACAGAGTTAACACATCTGGGAAAGTCATATCCAGAAGACGCGTTCCTGTTTATTTGCCCTCAGTTGAGCGTCCTATACCTGGTGCAATGACTCCGAAATTGATCAGTTTTGGCGATGTGAGTTTATGCACTTAGAAATCATTTTAACTAAGAATTCAGGCGCGTACCCTTTTCATGCGTGATACTTCTGGACAGCTCATTCCACTCCAACGTGATGCTCTCAACGGATTCCGAGAACCGCCTGCGATGCATTCTCAACCTATTCTTCATATTGCAACTGCATGCAGACCGAATCGTAATCCTCTGCCTAACAACGAGGTAGAAAAGATGGACTGCATTTTGTCAAGCTAAGAAGCTGTTTTTCAGAAATGCGCTCAATGGCAAGGATCAATGCTGATACTTCCTGGTGTTGACCGTCCATGGCATAATAGGTTCATTAAAGATGGTTCCTCGCTTATGCAGATGATTCTTTACTGTGATGCAGATGGTGTATGTCTATTTTTAGATAGGCTCCATGAATTGAGAAGTTAGTAAAAACATACGGGACAAATTAATTATGCGGGTTTCAGTGAGCAACGCAATCACTCATCATGAATTCCGTCAGACGATGAATGAGCAATTGTTCGTCATCAGTTCGGATTTATGTTCGAACGTGTTGCATGCAGCGATTCGTCAAACCGGCGCCAATAAAAATTCAGACGATGCAGACAAAGCTGTGCCAGATACAACTATACCAGAAATGTTCCCTACTCATAACGTTCTGCCACCTGTACAGGATGTTGTTATGGAAGAGGAATCTCTTCCAGCTCCAACCGACGAACCTGGAACTTCAAGTGCACAGGGTGATGATGGTGTTGAGGAAGGAGACCGTTGGGGTCGTGTTCTTAGAAGTAGACCGAATCGTGGACAAGTGACTCCAGTGAAAAAAGTGAGGAAAGAGAGAAGAGCCGAGTCTGAAGAAATGGAAGATTCTGGAGAGAACTTGTCATTCTCAGCCGTTCGGTCTGAAGAAACTGGAATGCCTTTCGGATCACCAAGGCCAGTGGAAGTCAGACAGAAATCGGCGTTGCAGATTGTTGAAACTCTCTTGAAACATCCAGCAATGTTTTACGATAAAGATGCGGGAGAAAATATTGGTAAACCCTGTTTTAATCTCAACAAAAATTAATTATGTGCCTTCCAGAATACCTCGATGAGCCGGATAGGCTCTCGACGCTGAAGGCTCTTCTGTTGGCCCGGGATTTGAGTGGCATGACTCCTTTCCAGTCAGCAATAAATAAGAAAGCTTATGGAGCTGCAACTACTATTTGGAGAGCTTTATTGCAGTTAGGATTCAGACACTTAACCGACGAACAGAAATTGAAATACATTTTCCCAAGTTTTAACACAGACGACACTCACAATGCAGACGATTCTCCTCTCTTCATTCTCTGCTATAATGATGTTTGTTCGTTTACATGGACCGGTGAAGATCATATCAATCAAGATATCTTTGAATGCAAGACATGTGGTTTGACTGGTTCTTTATGTTGCTGTTCTGAGTGTGCATTGACTTGTCATCGAAATCACGATTGTCGGTTGAAAAGGACTTCTCCAACAGCTTATTGTGATTGCTGGGAAAAAAGCAATTGCAAAGCACTGGTCAGCAAAAAATAATTGAAAACATGAGACTTGTTATCTGATAAAATATTTTCAGATCGCAGGCAATGAAGGTCTTCGTGAGCATTTACTTATGGAGTTACTCAAATACACTCGACTTCATGAATATCCTAATGCGAGAAACGAGCACATTATGCTATTCCTTGCTCGAACTGTCATCCGGCAGACTCGAGAACAAACATTCTCTCAAAAAAGAAGAAGCAGATACCGTGAGTTTTTGGTTTAAAAATCCATAAATAATAATAGCTCCAGGCCATACCTTACCCTCATCACAATCATCCAGCACACCTGAACACAATCTCAATCCACCTAAATTTGCTAAGATTGCTTTGGAGCTCTGTTGTAAAAACCCATACGTTGTAATGAACTCAATACAATGTGGTTCTGGAAAGACGTGAGTCAATTTTTCTCGAATAGCTAGTCACCTGTCCAATCTGTTGTTCAGACCCGAACTGGCCACACTCTCCCAACTTCATTTCATTCTGCAAAGCACATCTGCTCATCTTGATAAGCTCACTTTTGCCTTGTCAAACAAGCATCTAAAAGAGTATTCTTCATATTTTATCACTACTTTGCGTTCAATGCTCTCGGGTTCTGCTAATGCACCTAATTTCGGCTACGATATTGAAAAATGGGTGACTCGGTTTGTTCGTAGTTTGGTTCGAGTTCTCACATTGGCTATCAACGTGTCACCATTAGCTCCGAGCACTATTCTGGCAGCGGAAGACCCGGCAGACAGTTCGACACCAAGAGATCCAAGAGAAGAACGCAGAACGTATCAAGTCTTCCATGCTCTTGTGATCAGCAAAAAGGAAAACTCTAAAATGTCGGAGAAATCCGCATCATTTGTAGCTATGATAAATAGAATCATGCAATTCCTTCAACAACTCCCAACCTTTGCTGTAGTTCAATTGGCCATTGCTGCTGATGCTGCTTTCGAACCTGTTCGAGATGGGATGCTGAAACCAATGGTGAACCCTGCAACTGCGGGAAGCAGCCATGATCCGATGGATATTCTTGAGAAGTATTTTGCAAGCGACTTGTCTTTTGCTGAAGTTTTGAAAAAATCTAAAAAAGAAGAGAAAGCCGTTGCGATCGCTAGGGCGGAGACGAAACGTGTAAGACGGGTGAGTTGATCTGCATCTTCAGTTTGAGGTGATAGTTCCTGTTTCGTTTCATTAATTCATTGATATTCCAGACAAGCCGCCGAGACACTGACCGAGAAAACGGATCAGATAACAGAGAAAGTATGGAAGATGAAAGATCAGCTGGAGATCGTGCATCCGAGTCCCAAGAGACAGCCAGAGTTAGAACTGAATCAATGGCTACTTCTAATGTTTTAACACCGCGAAGAAGACGCCTCTTGTCTGGTAACACTACAAACGATACTAATGAAGACAACGAAGAGAGAACAGGTGTTCAAAGAGACTTCGATGCTGAATCAAGTAGTTCGGATAGTGACAATAATGATGACGAAGAAGAAGACGATGATGATGATGAAGAAGAAGACGATGACGACGATGATGATGAAGACAGTGATCGACCTGCAGAAGAGCGTCAAGAAGGAGATGATAGGGAAGATGGTGATGATAATGAACAAGATGAGGAGGACTTAGTAGAAGTCAGACAAGATGAAGCTGCTGCTAACAATGAAGTTCCGAGAGTTGAAGAACCTGACCGCGAGGAAGAAGGCGATTGGCAGCCATACGAGCCTGCTAGTCCTTCACCACGACCGGCCGATTTTGACGATAATTCTTCTGATTCACAAGAAGGAGGAGCTCGAGAGCCGGCATTTGTTATTGAGAATATTGTGCATCCGGTCGAGGAATCTGAAGGGCAAGCTCAAGAAGCACCTGCAGCACGTCCTGTATCTGACGGTATTTTTTAAAGGTTATCTCTCTGAAAATAAATTCTCTCTTTCAGATGTTAATGTAACTCTTTCTAGTCTTGCTGCAGCTCGAGAACGTAGTCTTGCTGCCTTTGAAGCACAGAGAAGAGCTGCTCGAGTTCCTGGGCAACCTGTTTCTGTGAGATTCTTTTGAAGGGTTCATGAATTCATTTTCTTTTTTCTAGAGAATCGAGCGGTTCCTCCCTTACCGTTTCTCGTCCCGAAATAGCTTCCTTGGTGGTCGGAGAGAGGATTCGAATAACTCGCAAAATTCTTCTTCATCCAATGCAGTGGGAAATTCGACTGGTTCAGGCCCTCTTCATCTTGCTCCAAATGCATCTTCCGGATCGTCAAGTCAAAATCGGACCACAGCTCCGCCACCTTCAAGTGCCGCGACTTCCAATGCTCCTAATCCCTCTAATACAGCCGATCAGGAATCATCCTCAAATAATTCTTCAAAAAAGTCTCCAGAAAACTATGAGCAACCATCGCTCGAAACAGCTCGTGAGCAACTTGCATTGACATTCAGTGTTCTTGTGCGAGCCGGATGTGATATTCTTTCAAGAATGCCTCGTCCAATAATGTCTGTTTACACGAAAGCTGATGATAATGCAAGAAGATCCCAGTTAAAGGTATGTTATTGACCATATTACTAGTCAGAATACCTTTCAAAGGTTTCACAGGCTCAACAAATCTTCGGTTACATCCTTCAAGAAACATTCCGGTGGATGGGAAGAGTCTTCGAATCGACAGAAGCGAAAATCAATTTTAATGAAACGTATGAGAAATCTCTTATTCGTCCTGTGTCTCCAGGAACAGAAGACAAAAGAGGAAGAAGAGATGCGTTGAGCTACATCCACTCACTAATGAGATTGGCTACTGGCGAGGCAAAAGATTCTTTGTCTAACATCGAAGTTGAGATGCTCTATCCAGTTGCTCTCGTTGCAGATGCTTATTTCCATTTCTTGAACTGCAATGCAGAACGGCCAATCGTATGTTTATTTATTATATCCACATTCATTACAATAATTCAAACGATTCTCTCCAGGAATTGAAGCAGCTCATCGATTCTTACGAAGACAGTCAACGTCGACACTTCCGTGAAAAATGTGAGCAAACTGACAACGACTTGATGGTTGGATTTTTCATGAGACCAGTTTCGCTCAGTTGGCCAGGTCACCTTCATGATGGAGCATGGGATACTTTGTCTGGACGAAATCATATAAACAAATGTTTGAAGTTCGAAGAGGAATGCCCAATGGTTGGAGGACCAAAAATTCTGAATATGCACTCCAAACCTGAAGAGTTGTTCAAAGATCCTAATGTAGATGACGTCAAAAGAAATACCAATAGCTATATGAATGTGAGCTTTCTGACTTAAGTTCAAGCTCTACTTCAATATAAATAGATACCAATAATCCCAATATTAAACATTTCAGGATCCTGTTGAAGAATACACTTACAACATCCTTGACCGTCCATTCGAATACCGTAGTCCAGGTGTCAGTCTTGCAATGGTTCCACATAGATTGAAACTGGAACAAGAATTCATCAGTATCACTCGAGACTTTTATCATCCAAATAGAACTCCAGATGATGAGGTTAAAGATTATTCTACTGAAGCAGACCGTTTCCCTGGATATATCGGACGATTTGAAGACGTTGTCTCCAAATTCAAAAACAATCTTCTTGCTCGTTCATGTGATCGTGAACAACTTTTCTTTTCCAAATGGTATAAAACCTTGAATCTCATCGGAAGCCGATTCTATGACAAGATGAATGAGGCCCTAGGATCTGAAGTTGCGTTCGACAATTCCATTTTACTACGTAGACTTGCTTCGTTCGAAACAAAATACAAGCTCTTCAACAAGGCAACAGAGAAATACCGTACACAACATTCTAATGTCAAAGAAATCATTCTGGATGTTCGTCGAGAAGCGGGTAGCTTGTTCCGTGACACGATGGTTCAATTGCATCATTTATACGTAAAGCGCATGATGTCTGTCCGAGCCGCGGATAGTGGTCATACACCACTTGCTGGAACTCGTCTCCGTGTTCATTTCATCGACGAGCCAGGAGAGGGAACCGGAGTGACACGTAGTTTTTACACAGCATTTGCCGAATCGTGTATGATGGATGAATCACCATTTTGCCCAGAAACGCCAGCTGAGAAGATGTCAATGATTCAATCTGTTCTTCATCCGAACAACGAATTCAGTCATGGTGAGTTTTTTCGGTCTATTTCTCGTGGCTACAAAAGTGTAAACATTTTCAGATCAAGAAATAAATAAAACTCTTCGAAAAGCGCGCCGTGAGCAGGCTATCCGTCTTCGCACACATCTTCAGCGTTTGAAAACATTCCCTCTAAATTTGGCAGCTCCTCGCTTCGACATCAAAAACTTCACAGGAGAGGGCAATTGGACTAGACAAGTGTTACAAGACAGTTCAGCAGAGTCTCAACCAGTAGCTCCACTCAACTGGGGTCAACACGAAGGAACATTGCGAAAAATCCACACCATGTAAATTTTATATTTAATCATTTCATCATTCGAATTTTTGAACTTTCAGGACTTCTGGATTTCTGACCGATGAGAAAACTATTGGAAGAGTTATGGGAATCATGTGCCAGTTACCAACCGAGGTATTCGTTGATGCTGTGAACAACGACGATACTATGCGCCTTCACATCCAACAAATTCTTGCCGAACTTCGAGCAGAAGGTGAACTTGACGATTATTCAAAATCTTCTCAAGGAGTGCCAACTGAGTCACCAAGATCAGACGACGATCAATGGAATGTCTTGGTTGGAACAGTAGATCCAATGGATAAGCTGTTTGAAAAATCTCCATACGGAGAATGCTATGTTCCTAATATTGGTAATGGAGCACCTATGAGAATCGCTGCTTTCCGGACTGTTGGAAGAATTATGGGAATTTGTCTCTCGCAAGGTGACATTTTCCCGTTGCGCTTCGCAAGACATGTCTTCTCTTATATCCTGAAACAACCTATTTGCTGGCTTGATCTCGGATTCTATGATCCAACTCTTTTCAATAATCTTCGTTCGATGTTGACATCTGATTTCCTAGAGCAACCCGTGGTAGAAAACGACTTCACGTACGTGGAACGGAATTCAAAAGGGGTATGGTTGTCATCATTTCTTCACGATTCCTTAAGTATTTGTTCATTTTCAGGAAATGACTGTAGTTTGTTTGAAACCAAATGGATCCCAAATCCCCGTAAACAAAGATAATGCAATCGAGTTCGTGTACAAATACGCTGAAAAAGTACTGGTTGGAAAGCGCATCACAGCTTTCGAAGCTATTCGCGAAGGAATTCTTGATGTTATTCCTGAAACAATGTTGGATGGATTGACACCCGAAGATCTCAGACTGATTATGTGTGGTGTCGAAACTGTATGCTGTAGTTTCCAGTCATTTCACTAAATATTCATTTTTCAGGTATCAATCAGTGTTTTGCAAGCAAATACGTCTTTCCTTGACGAAAGTCGAGCATCACAAGACATCTTAAATCGATTCAAGCAGTGGTTTTGGCAAGTTATTGAGGCATTTACTCCACAAGAGAAACAGGTGAGCCATTCGAAAATAGAAGTCTTGCAATACCATTAGATATCAACAACGAGTTCAATTTTGCTTTCAGGACCTTGTCTTTTTCTGGACCGGCTCTCCCTCCTTACCAGCGACTGGAAAGTGGCAGAGTTCAGCAAGTGTTATGCTCCGACCCCAGGAAGACATCTTCTTGCCAACAGCAAATACATGTATCTCCCGTCTCTATGTACCTGTATACTCGTCAAAGCGCATGCTTCGCTCCAAACTTCTGATGGCTATCAAAGCTAGAAACTTTGGATTCGTTTAAAACATGTATCCACGTCACTATTTATTTTAAAATCTTTCATACCATTCTTTTTATTTCTAACCAGTTTTCTCTATTAATCGAATATGCTTTGGTACCAACACCCAGGTCTTCCAGCGGGATGCTTTTGAAATCTCTTTTATTTTATTCCTGATTTTTGTTTTTTTTTACTTTCCATTTACCAATCTTCTCTAGTTAGGATTAACTAATTTACCATTGACCACCTCATTCGCTACAGATTCTGAAAATCGTTCGGGACTCACTCGCCCTCTGCATTTTTTTCCTTTTTCTGTGCGCGACGGGCATTTCTCTGTTATTGTATAGCTCTTTGTAAACATGAATTGTGACATAAGTCGTTGCTTCACTCATAAACATCAAAACAACAAACAAATAGAAAAATTCAAAGGTTTGTTTTTGAACTTTTTCCTTGTAGATTGAACAGTTTTTTTGTATTGTTTGCATTTTATTTGAAGACAAAATTGGAAAGAATAGATGGGTAGAGTTTGGGGGAGGAGAAGGAAGGGAAAATAGCTTCACAAGTTTTAAAATACACCAGCTAACCGAAGAAAGAATTAAAAGTTACGGATTTCACAATTCGGAATCTCTTCAGAAAAATCTGAAAAAAACCTCAAAAAATGAAAAACAATCTAAACGAAAGCGGAAGCAGCAACTAGAAAAAAAGAGAGAAAACTAAAATATTAAAAGGTTGAAAAATGAAAGAAAAACAATAAAATAAGAGAATAATAATTGAGTTTTGGACGTATGTATATATATGTATAAATGGTACAATAACTAGCAGTTTGACTAAAAATACTACTTTCATGGGTATCTATTTGAGGGGCCGAAGGGTTTGGGGGGAAGGACAGGGTCTGTACAACAAATCACCGGGGGTATCAGCAGAAAAAGAAACTGGAACAGCGTCCAGTGAATGAATAAAATAATTATGTATAATGATAGCAGAGAATAAAGTTGAAGAAGAAGAAAGACATATTGAATTGGAGTTTTAGAGGCTTCAATGGGGAGGGAGATGCAAATTGGATGGATTATTAGAGGGAAAGTACTTTGAAAAAGTAGATGAAATTCACTGCAAAGAATGGATTAAAGCTGAATGTAAATCAATTGAAAAAACTCAGTGTGTAGGATGGAAACTGATCACAATCTATTGGGGGAGAGGTTGAAAGTGTGTGTAGGTCTTACTAATCGAACCGGGAATTCTTTGAAAACTAAATCGAAAATCACTAGGCAAAAGGAAAGAAATGAAGAAACAATAAAGGCTATTTTGCATGTTGTTTGTTGAAAGTCCTATGGGGGTTACAAAAAGGCTTTAGAAACCGAGGATTGAATATATATAATCAAAAAAATACACTAGACGATTTTAGGGGGCGATTAAATCTTAAATCAACGAGGGATAATGTGCATTATTGTTTTTTTTGGCACCGGGCAATTTAGGACAGCTAGACGGGGCGAAGAAAAGAACTGGTCACTGGGTGAAAATTACGGAAAATACGAAAATACACACACGGGACGACAACACAAGCACAACACTGAATTGGAAAAAGAGAACGAAATGCTAGATGGGGAAGACTGTGATTGGGGAACGACTAGAAGTATTGAATTGAAAGATGAAAGAGGTTTGAAGGTAGGAGGTTGGATTGAGAAAATGATGACTGGCGAAGAGATGATGTGGATGACTGGATGAATGAAATGATGACACTCTGGTTATTAGTTGGCTGCTGTCGCCACTTGATTCGTTTCAGGCTGAAAATAATATAGGTTAGTAGAGTAATAGAGACAGGAACTGTCAGAAAAGGTATTCAGATGAACTCACCTTAATATGTTGAACCTGCAATTCGCTTGCTTCTGTCTCTTCCATATCTTCATCAGCTTCAATCATTTCTTCTTTCATAGTTGCTGATGGAGTACTATTACTGGCATTCAATGCTTGCAACCAATTTAATACAATTTGATTACTTTGACTGACTGCACTGGACGGCGGTTGAGGAGGAGCTGGAAGAGATGGTGTTGAGAGAGCAAGAAGAGAAGTGGCCTCTGCAAGAGCTGATGGAGTTGTACGAATTGATCGTTCTGAAAGATGTTTTTGTTATTCTTTGAGATTATATTTGGAACAGAAATACCTGGAGGAGATGCTCCTTCACGACGACCTTGTGTATTCACTACACACTTTCTCATATGTTTTTCCAAAGTGGAATGAACAGAGAAAGGCATTCTGCAGATGTAACAATGGTATGTCTCTTTTCCTTGCTGTCCATGAGTTCTCATATGCCGAGTCAATTTACTACTTTGTGCACAAGCATAGGGACACAATTGACATTTGTATGGCTTCTCTCCGGTATGTGATCGGAGGTGAACGATCAGATTTGAGCGATTTGTGAACACTTTGTTGCAAAAATTACATCTTTCCTTCTTGATATTATTCTGTCTTCTGGCAGCTGGCTCAGCAAGTTCACTATCATCAACAATGATCAATTGATCATCCTCTTCCAACTTCATACTTTTCATTGGAGGTGTCATTTCCTCTTCTGGAGATGCACGTCTTCTGATTGCAGCTGAAGCAGGTCTTGGAGTGAATGCAGATGGTTCATCAGATGTACTTCTGGAAATAATAGATGCGAGATTTACTGTTTAATTCATATAACTTACAGTCTGTTCAGACTTTGAAATAAAGGAGTAGGTGCCAATTGAGGCTGTGGAGTTGAAACTGGAACTTGAGCTGTTGACAGTGCTTGTTGTTGCTGCTGCTGCTGCTGTTGTTGTTGTTGTTGCAGATTGTTTGAAAGATTCAGAAGAGCCACTGCAGTACTATTTGCCATCGGATAAGGCATCTGTTGAATAGATGCATAGTAGTCTTGCATAGCAGCCAACATAGTCGGTTGCATCCAAACATTTGGAACAGATCCGGAAGATTGGTATCCAGATGGATTTGTAGCCGTTGGAAGTTGTGGTTGGGAGGCTCTTGCATTGAGAAGAGATGTTGACGTGAATGCTGATACTTGCTCTTCTTCAGTTTCTTCATTTGGCATCAATCTTCGAAGAGCCATCAATGGTTTTTGATCTTGTTCTCCAGCTCTTGTCGCAAGTTCTTTTAACCTCTCTGAGCAATAACTATTCAACATCGTTGAGTCTGATTTCATTGAGGTTGGATGTAAGATTTTAGTGGTTGAATCATTATGATTGTATCTTGAAGACATTAACATTGAATCATTTGATGTTGGAGATGAAGTTGAGGTAACTGATACATCTGATTCAGGCAGTGTCTCTTGACATACTCGAAGTCCATGTACATTGTAACTGTGTTTCAAAAGTGTCCATACATCTCCGAATCGTTCTTTGCAAGCACAGCATGTCAAAGATTTCGATGCGTTAGCTGAAAATTCTTAAGTAAGGAATAATCTATTTTTTGTGTTTCACTTGATATTGGCAGTTGAATAAACTTTGATTACTCATTGCGTGGCTATTTCCGATACTACGCGGTCAGTCTGTGGACTCAGATTGTTCTATGGATGCCATTACTTCTTCACTCAGACTTGTGCACACAAAAACTTAACTTTCGCGGAAAAGGTAGTTCTATACTGTTCTTTTTTCTCTCAATTGTGCTACATTCTTTTTTGGTCACACGGACTACCGATATGACGTGGTCGAGAAAGCGAATCAACAAGGAGCATTGGTAACCTGACCTCTAACAGATCCGAGCCTCTCGCCCGACCGGTCTTTGACGACCTCATCTATTCAATGGTTCTCTATAGTCACTTTTTTATGTTGCCTCTCATTCCACGTACGAGAAAAAAGCCCTTCCGAGTTTCAAGAGTCTGTCGCAGAATGTGAGTTGGTGCGTTGCGTTGTGCGCGGCGCTCAGAGTCTCAACGCTCAAATTCTTCTCAAATTGCCGGTCAAAACTGGTCCACTCTTCAGTACATAGTCATTCTGCGACTCTCTGATCATCCTGATCTATGTCCACGTGGTAACTCTGCGTCTCATCACGCCACACAATCTTACGGATCACCTACAACAACTCGCCGCAAAGAAGAAGTCAGTGGTACCCCTGCGGTAAACAACGAGCGGAGATGGATGGCGAAATGTGGAAAATTTCAAGTACCGTAACCCTCTGGACAAACAATAACTGAAAGTCGAGTTGGAAATTTTCGAAAGTTTCAGTATAGTTAGGACTGGCATCTTTAGACTCGTAGACTAGGTACAATCTGTTAGACTCCGGAAAAGTACATGTACTAGAAGGGCGATCAAATATAGCGTTGCTCTCTTTTGTAGACCAAATGACCAACTAACCTAAATCATTTGTGTCTGTTGTTACATCCATATTGTAGTTCAGAAGAAGAGGATTTGCAGATGTTGAACGTCCACATCGATTCTGAAAATTCAAAAGTTCCCCTCTGATTTCTTGTTGCCCAAAAAAATTTATGAGATTGTTGATGGCAATGGCACTGACTCTTTTCTGCAGTTTGTCAGTGGGTCGCTCTATTTGCACAGGTACTACTATCTCATATGAAGAATTTCAGAGCCCCTCTGCGCCGTCCGACAGTTTTTCAATGTCCAGAACAAACACGAAAACGACGTGAAAGAGGGGACTAACCCTCTTGGTCATGGGGCGTTTTGATGGGGCGCGGGGCGCCAGAGGTCTTTCTCTTGGGCTCTTGGTAAATATTGGTCAAAAATAATTTCAATTCTACTTACCAGAGCCGCCGGGTTGAAGGTTCGCCGTCTTGATCGGTCGAAACTGCGAGGCGTCACTTCACAGTCATCCGATGGGGTCAGTTTTCCGCCGCAGTTTGACACCTGAAAAAGAGAAACAATAAATATTTGTGATGACATCATTGAATCTCTAAAACTTCAAAAACATTCTAGAAAACCCTCTCACCTTGTGCTCAATGAAAGTTGTAAAGCAGGCCAATGAGAAACTCGTATGACATTCTCCACAAACCACAATATCCGTTCGATCCATAACTTGTCGAGGAGAATCTGCCCCATCATGGGACATCGGAGAATCCGATGCTTTCAATTCACTCAAGTCATGTTCAACAGTTGATTCTACTCCAGAAACTCCAGAATCAGATGATGCCATTTGGGAATTACCTGAAATAAGCAAAGGTACTCTTGGAGCATACTAACTCAAATATTGAGACCTCCACTCGGAAGAGACTAGATTTTTGATGATCCACAACTGTTTGGTAAGGTTGGAAAAACTGGGTCATGGAATGTCAACTTTACTGCTCTACATCATGTCTACAAAAAATTCGTCGCCTTCTTTGGCAGACGCCTTTTCTCATTTCTGTTATAGTATGTTTTTTTGTGTGGAAATGAACATTCACTGTGTTACGTATGGCACACTTTGTCATTTTTTGTGAGGCTGTTTGCATTGTCGTCGATCTGATCAAATGTTTGCGGTCGATTTCCGCGCGGAAGACACTTTTTGGCGCAAGCGCCGCGTGTGACGTAACACGTGAAATCACAATCCAAACGGACAGTCATTGATATGATTGACAGACTAGGTGCGGTGAGCAAGAGAGGAACGATAACATTGTGGGAATGAGGGAAAATAAGGAGAAAAAAATTACTTACTGGTTAGAAATGTAGTCAGACGTTTCTTCAAATCGAGGCGGTAATCTGAAAATTATAAAAATGAGAAATGAACATATAATATATATAACGAACCACTTTTATCGTCACTGCTACTTGTGGCTGTCGGCTCTTCAGCTCCACTATCAACTTCACTATTCGCCTTCTTCCGCCGACGCCCCGCCGAAGACGTTTCTATTGTCTGAAAATGATCTGTTTGAGTCATTAAGATCTTAGAATATATGTATGTACCGGTAGGTGTAACATTTTATTCAAAAGTTTTAGGAATCAGGAATCCAGGACTTCGAATTTCAAGATAAATCAGAATGGAGGGGTCACTTGGATTTTGAAACTGTGGGAGAGATAGTTAGGTAGATCGCAAAAGTTTGCGTGGAAAAGTGAGCTCTCGGCGCCAGAGAGAGCATATGACTTGGCAGAGGGGCGTAGCATAGGGGGCGCGAGGTTACAGTGTATGTGTACAGTACTCGGGGGGCATCAGAGGCACAATATAACTAGAGCAAATACTTTTTTTGCCAGGAAAAGGCCGATTGGTCGAGAAAGAAAGAATGGAAGAGACACGCTTTTTCGTTCACTTTTGAAACTCTGTTCACTCGTTCACTCATATTGAAACTTAGTTTTTTAGGCTAGGGATCTACAATATAAAAATGAGTCATTTGAAGTTTACCGTATTTCATCAAAACCATCAAAAAAAATTACGAATACAACAAGGAAAGGTAAATGAAAGTAAATCTGAATATTTGAGAAGATGATTCTTAAAACCTACTTCAATGAGCATGGAATTGAGCACAATATGGTCAAGATAAATCATAGGACAATCTATTTCAAAAAAGCAATGGTCCATTTTGTGTCAGAAACTGGGCGTCCTTTTTCTGTCATTGTCTTTCCAGACTGTCACGCTGATAACAAAAGTTTGAAGCTCCGCCCATAAAACTAGGAACAAAGGAATCGCATTTTGCAAAACGGATGATGGAAATGAGTTGGTCACGCGGGCTCTTTATACTGATAAGGGGACCTACATCTCAATAGTACATTCAGAGAAAAAAATAGAATAATAGAAAAAAGAAGAAATGAATTGAACACTAACCTGTGATTTTGAACGTCCACTACTCATGTGAAGTTGTATTTCTTCTCTCACTTTCAACCGGGAAATTTCGTATAAAAGCGCGGCCCTCTAAATATGATTTGGAATCCAATAACTGAAGTAATATGGTCCTGAATAAAACAAACGTCATAAGAAAAAAACTCTTCTAGAACTTACTGTATTGTCAAGACACATAAAACATCAATTTTTGTAATTCTGGAGACACGCAAGATGATGTGCTGCCGCACGTGACGTTGATGGTATTGCTGGTGTACTGTAATGAAGTAAGGGGTCATAAATTTGTTAATCGGTGAATTGAGGGAATATACGAACGGAGAACGGAAGGAACGGCAAGAAAAGGAACGTCAAAACAAACGAAAGGGGAGAAAAAAGAAACATTACGCAATCATTTCAGAGGCGTCGTTATCAAAGGCTATTGATTGCGTAATGCTCCAGGTATTGAAAAAATTAGAAAGAAACACAACGTAGTAAAAAATGGTCACTATTGATAACGGACTGCGTCCGGCGCCGCGGCGAAGACAATGGAAAAACGTTTTGATAATTTCAGAGCAGAAGAGAGCATGATGCTAAAAATAGAAACGAAAATGCTAAAAGCGGTGTCAGATGTTGCTTTTTTTGGGTGTTGATCGAAAAGTTGATGGACAAGAGAAAGACAATAGACTTTTTTGTGATAAGAAACAAAAAAATGCAAATGGGAATGATAGTTAGGAATTACGAAAAGGATGATAAAAACTATGAGGGAAGAACAAGGGATTCCTTCAATTTATGAGCATATCCTGAATACAGTTTCAATATGAACCCTAACTCTTTCAATGAAAGAAGAACTAAAATGTTACAAAGGGAACGAGGAACAAAACGTTGGATATTGGAGAAGCTGGTGGCCACCCACTGAGTCCTTTTTTGCCGGACAGTATGAGGCGGTGTGGTGCGTAAGCCTTAGGTGTCTGTGCAAAAAAGTGCAAGTACTCATGTCTCGTTGAAACATGCTGCTGGCGCCGCGCACCGGGCAGACGATCCGCGCGGAAAGCTCCACCCATTTCCGTGTGACGTAGAGCATACATTGCAAAAAATGCGTGATGCCGAGAGTCGGGGTTTCATTCTGTCCCCTATGGCAGGAATACACACTCACATACACACGGAAAGTGACGCGAAAAGCTGCGCAAACAGTTCTTCACCGTTTCCGCGCCCACCTCGATCTGGAAGTGTAGAAGTGTGTGCTGTTCCAGAAGACGCGGAGAGAAGAAAAGTGATCGGAATAAGGGGGCCTGAGGCACACAAGCCACACAGTCACTTTTTATTATTTCGCTTTTATATTCAAAAAAAAGCGGAGCAGAAAAGAGAAGGAAAAGTATAGAAAGTGAGAGACAGACGTAGAGACGACTAGAACGGTTTCATGGGCGCCCGGCGCTGGAAAAGAAGAAAAAAAGAAAAAGATTCACAGAGAAAATGAAAAAAAAGAAAACAGTAACAATGTATACACTTGGAACACTTTTCTTCTTGCTGTGATACTCTGCCACGTCATATACGACTAATGAGAAACTGTGAAGATATTAGTGTCCTACTAGGAAGAAAATGATTGACAAAACAAGTTGATCGACAGAGGAAAAAAGGGATTCACTGTCTCAAAAGTTTTTGGCGGACACACACACTCACTCGCACACCTGAGATTCGATTCAAAATTCAGGTCGTGGGTCTCGAGAGAAAATGAGAGAAGACCGGAGAAGACGTTGGACAACACAATACGGTCATTTTTGGTCATCTTGACCGTAACTGGTATTTTACACAGGCAGAGAATAAGAAGAACAAACTTTTTTTTGTCTCTTTTCAGTGGTCATGGAACGGGAACGGAAATGAAGAGAATATTGAACTTGAATCTCTTTTCAAAACTCACTATATTATTCAATAAAAAATTACGTCTATGAAGCACAATATCAACATCTTTTTAATGCTGAGCTTATTCATATTCATAATTTGAAACATCTAGATTCAATTCCTAACTATTCTGAATGATTTGGGATTCAGATGCGTTTTCTAGCATCTAGTGGTCCCTTCCATGTAATCCGTTTTTGTTGGTCCCTGAATTATTCAAATCTTCTTGGCTCTTGGATCTAAGTTCACTGTAACATGAGGATCAAAAAACCAGAAAATGGCCAGACAGTGCGGTGGGAAAGCCGGGTACACGTGGACGGCACTCTAATCTTTCGCGCCCCCAAATTTTTCCGCGCGGAAGACCGCGAGCTTCCAGTGTGTGCACAAGTTGCGCAACAGATGCGGCAACAGTCGACTGGTCATTGGCTTTTGACGTGCGCGTAGGTTAAGTGATCGGAGAAGCAACACTAGCGAAAGCGAAGGGACGGGATAAGGATAAAGATGCGCAATCGAAGACGTTAATCGAAAGCAGTGAAAGCGTCGTCTTGCGCAATGCATCACCAAGCGAAAGCTTCATCTTTCTCTCTCGTCTCTCTGATCCAAACACTCTCTTATTGCCCAGATCAGGTCCGGTGAAAAAGGGATGCCAGAAGTGGCGCGGCGGTCTCTCTGTCATGTACTATTGACGAACCGGTGGATTACAGTATACCTCTCTCACCAAAAAGAGATGTTTGTGATTCTGATGGTGGAGGTGGTGGGTTGTGTTAAAAACAGTTGTAAAGTAATGGACAGGAAGATAATGAGGCTGAAAAGAGGAGGAAAGGTAAGTATTCAGAAAAGTGGTGATAGGGCTGGATAAACCTGAATCATCAAAGAATGATTGGAATGTGGAAGGAAGTTGATCTAAAATTCAATGGAATCAGAATTAATAAGCAAGGAAAATTCGGAATTCAGAACTTCCGAATAAAATAAAAATGGAGTATCAAATGGAATGGTAAAATGAAATCAAGTGTTACCATGGCAACCGAAGAACATAAACAATGGGTACGGTAGCAGTAGAGTATGAAAAGAGTATAGGGATATTCTGGGAAGCCCATGGAAGAATAGCAAAAGACTAGGAGTGTAAAAGCCAAGAAATTCAGGAAGACCTCACCGAAACTCAGCGGAATGCTGGATGCAACTGACGGCACTCGGATCAGGAAGGCGTTTGCTTCACGTCACCAGGAAAGCCTCAACATCCGATGGGCAGAGAAAGTGAAGTGAGGATTGGTGGAAAGTGAATGGGGCACACAGGAAAAAACGAAAGCGAAGGTGGGGGGGGGGAAGGAATAGGGATGATGGATGGGACGACGATACATATCGCGACAGTAACAAACGAAGGATTACGCAAGCGACGACGACGGCAGTGAGGCGAAAGTGGCTGGCCACAGGAGTGAAATCTAGAACTAGATGATGATGAGGCACCATGCAGCCAACAGGAGGAGACTGGTCGACTTGGCATTCATATTACGCGATCACGGAGGGAGTGAGGGAGAAAAAGAAGGAAGAAGAAGATGTGTGGACGGTAGAAAATGGTGAAAGCTGCGGCTTTCCTTTCGATTTCAGCCAAGTGAGAGTGGTGGGCAAGTAAAAGCTGTCATCAGCTGTAGAAGGCGAAATCTGAAACGAAAAAGAAAGTATGAAATGAATTTGAAGTTAAAAAAAACAGTAGTGAAAAAAAGGGAGCAAGAATGAACAGTACGAGTTTTTAAGAATCAAGGAAAATGAAATCATCGAGCTGAAGAATCTGGAGTTAACAAAAATGAGAACAAAGACAGGGGAAAAAAGTGAAGAATCTCATATGATATATAGGAATATCTGTACAGAGAATATGTACAGATGGTGACAATTTGTGGGTACTGACTGAACAGAGACTCACTGAAAAAAAAATTTGATAAATTCAGCCTCTCCAGTGAGACTCTCTTACTTTTACAAATACAGTTAGTGATCTACAAGTTTTATAGAACTCATAACAAGCTTGACAGTATAATATTAAGAATCTAATGAAGTTTTTTGTCAAGACCGACTAAAAATGAACATCTCCTTGAAAAAAAGACCAGCATGCGGACGCCTCGAGTTTTTTTTTCATAGACTTTCTCCTCGTAGATTTCACCTACCGGCCACTACGATTACGCAAGCAAAAGCGACAGTGAAAGTCGGATGGATATCAAAGTGAAAGTGGTTGCGTGATTGGAGAATGGTGGACTGGCAACTAGGCAGGAAGATATGAAAAAAGAAGAAAAAGTGAACGAGGATTCGAAATTGGATGACTGGATGCCATCAAGAATTATGATGCATCGGTTGCGCTGACTACAGATGGAAAGAAGGTACAAGAAGAGGGATTGCAGAATGTAGTTAGCTTGAGAACCAAATACGTTTTCAAAAAAAGTATCTCCCTCTCTGGAATCGATGAAAACGATTGAGAAAAGTAAAATGTAAACTGACCATTTTCTTTTTGCTTTGTTTGCATTTTGTTGTATTTTCTCTTTTCCGTGTTCGGAAAGATAAGAAACTAAAAGATAGTAAAAAGAGAATGGTTTCGGAATATATATGCGAATTCTAGAAGAATATACAGTTTTTCTTTTCCTTTTTTTATTTTGAGAGTATCTATACAAAATACAAATGAAACCGAAACTATAACCGCAATCAAATTGTATTTACTAGTAAATCTCCAAAAGAAAAACAATAACAAAAGAGTGATCACGACTAAAGTGAAAGTGGGCAAGTGAGGAAAAAAAAGTGTTTTTCACCGAAACTCGGGGGCCTCAGAACAGCCGGTTGGCAGTTCTCTCAAAATCATACCCCTAAATTGCAGTACCGGCCATCACATCAATCCACCTAACCGGTTACCTTCTTTTTTTTTTACTATTTCGTGTTCTTTTGTCCAAAAGGAGCTGTGTTCTTCTGCATATAATCTATAATTACAGTTCAACATTCAACGGTTCCCAGTAGTCTCAAACTATCAATGTGATCCTAGTTCGAGACCTCCATGAAAACAATCATGACGCACTGAAGAGTATTGTCCTTTGTCAGCGATTTTGCGGAAACTGTGCATTGCTCAGTTTTTTCAGTGTTTGCTATAGAAAAAAAATCGGAAAAGAGCCATGTTCCCGCAAAGAAATGGATCATAAAAAAGATTTTAGGATCTTCCAATGCTCCATGGAGCACTGAAGAATAGCGAAAGAATCGGATTGAATTGGGAATTTTAATTCCGGACTGCCATAGTCTTCAGGTTATCAAACAGTCAATTGGTTTTGATTTTAGAGAAGTTCTAGCTTCTCGAGTTTTTGAAAATTTGAAAGCTTTTTTCTTTCCTCTGACCGGTTTCAGAGACCACTTTCGTTGGCTTAGATGCCACTTTCGCCCAAGTTTTGGCCATCACTTTCGACTACTTTCCCTTCACTTTCCCTTCGACCACAAGCTATTACATATATCCTCATCTCTTCCACCCGGTAGACGGTGTCCACTTGCACTTTCAGTTTTTCCTTTCTAATGCAACCACTCTGTCTACGCTTGCGCAACGACAACTGGTTCCTACAGTGACCATTTTGAATTTGGCGCGCGTGTGTCTGTTTCGCTGCAACATTTTTTTTTCAGGGAAAGCAACAAAAGCGAGGATCAAAAAGGGGAAAGTGAAGCGATCGCCAGTAGCTTGTTATAGATAGAAAGTGAATTTCAAAAAGAGAGAGTGGACAAAAGTGCACAAGAGAAAGTGATGAAAGCCTGAGTAAGGAACATAGAATGAGAACTACAAAAAGTTGGATGATTGGGCAAAAAGGGAACTGATGAATGACGCTTTCCAAAGGAGAAAATAAGTCAAATTCGACTTGTCAGAGCAATTTCAGATTCTCGAACAAACAGTGATCGGATTGCTACACATTTTGTTGTAGCTCTACAACTGAACCAGGATGAACAGTGACTTTCGAAATCTACGAGTCCGATCAGGGTTTCTGATGAATAAATTCAATTTCCTCATGAATCGGTCATACTAGAATATCAAGGAAGTCATATAGTTGGAGATTAGAAGGTACTGCAACTCAGCTTTAAATAAATTTAACTTTCAATCTGGAAGTAACCCAGAAGGAACCATATTGAACGTTTCTGAGATCTGAATATAAAACTCCAGAGAAACGGAATGGAAAACTGAACAATATTACTGAGAACGCCAATGCCAATGCAAAACGATAGTATTATTATCATCAGGTGGAGCACCGACCACCTCCCAGTTTGCTCACCATTGCTCACAATCCAGAAGAGCTTCAATTTCAAAAATGTACTTTTTTTTGGAATCCTTTTCATCCGAATAATGAAGGCTACCAGTCAGGACCAGACATAAAAAGAATGCTCACACAACAAAAAAAAACTAGTGGGACCTTTTTGTGCTTCTATCTATTGATGTTGTTGATGTTTTCGACGCATCATCGGCTCCTCCTCCTCCTTCTTCTACCCCACCCTCGGTCTACTCCCCGTTCTCGCCAACAGCTCCGGGTGTTCCATTTGGTTCCCATCCTCATGTGTTCTTCTTTTTTCTTTCTTTTTCTATTTTTCCTTCTTTTCTATCTCACTCTTTCTTTTTTTTCGTTTTTTCTTTTTCCACTTTGCCATCCATCACAACACAACAGCGGCGTCGTTGTGTTCAACGACGCCACGCCCGCCGCTGGTCGAGACGACGGACACTAACAAAACTATACGAAAACGAGCGGCAGAGCATTGAGAGCATGGAAGAGAAACTCGAGAAAAAGAACTGGAGAGCTTGAGCTGGAGCAGTCGTTTTTTTTTTGCTTTTGCTTTTCTTCCCGCTTTTCAGATTGTTGTGCTTGCTGTTCTGGAGGAAAAAGAGAGGGGATAGGAGCGGCGACGGGGCAGCCGGAAAAAAGAGAAAAAAGAAAGAAAAATAAAATAGTAAAGCAGCAATTGGATAGCCCCAAAGAGCTCCGGAGCTGCTCCAGAGCTCCGGAAAACCAAGAGCATGTGTGCTGTTTCTTTTTTAGTTTTTCTGTTTTTCCGATTTTCAGACAACGACAAACTATACAGATTTATGGCTGACTGAAACAACTAGAAAACAACACAGAAATAAGTTGTGAAAAACTGGGATTGGTCATGCGTGGCAATAGAAAAAAAATGGTAAACGTGAAAAAGAGAGATGAAGAGGTGAGTGGACACACGGCGCCCAGTTCAAGGACGGAAAAGCGAATTTTCGAAATAGACAGTCAACGAAAAATGATGGTGGTGGTCACTTTGGTTGGCAGAATTTTTCATCAAACGTACACATTCCGATTTGCGCAACGGCGACTACGAATTAGGGGCACAAGTTGCGGTAAAAATCGAAAAACAAGAAAGTAGTGGTCAAGAATCGGTGGAGATATGGGAAATAGGATGAATATGGAACAGCTGAATAAAAATGAGTCAGAAAGTTCGAAAAGTTAGATTCAAACGAACATCTGAAATTTCAGGTTTTTTCTACTTTTTAGAGTCTAAGCTAGATTCAGGATTCAGTCTATTAGGGAAGTGTGGAACAGGAACTCGAAGGCGAGTACAGAAATGAAACTTCTCTTTTTCAACCGGCACACACAAAAAAGTTGTACTAGTTGAGTTTGCACTGAAAAGTGGCAAACGCGTTCTTCTTCTCCTTCGTCAAGGAGGGCAGCAATAGTAAAAAATGCAAAGATGTCGCACTTGAGAGATAACTCGGTTTCCGTCGAGAAGAAGAAAAAGAAGACGTCTTCTTCTTCCCCTTCTGACCGCCAACGCAGGAAAAGAAAAAAATTATAGCCAATACAACTGAAAACGTTGAGTTTTCAGATCCAAAAAATTGAGACACTGCTAAGAAACATCAGGAAGAATATCACTTGAACTCAACTCATGATCATTCTTCATTGCGAAAAAATTTTCAGATGCTAGGTTGGAAGGGATTTAGTGATCAAAATGTGGAAAATTTGCTTGCGAAGAGCAAAACTACCAATTTGTATCCACGTTTCTCTGATACAACGACATCAAACCATCTTGAAAAAAGAGTTTTCATCACAGAAACCTACGCCGTACGGTATGGGGTAGTCACGAACTAATACGAACAAAGCGTTTTCAAAGTACTGTCAAATGTTTAGAACTTCTGATTCCACAGTCTCAGCTCGTCGATCTATTGAAAAATACTTCCAGTTCTGCTTCTGTTTCTTGATTTTATCCCTATACTCGTTCCAGAAACCATAAATTTGTAACACCAGAGTAAATGAGGGAAAGTTTGGCGGAAAAGTGAAAAGTGCATGTGAAATAGAAAAGAGTGATATGCCACCCATGTACTCTTCCATGGTCAGTCAGTTGCCCTTCTCCTTCCCCTCCACCCATTTTTCAATTTCACGCCACCAAGAAGATTCTGTGTCTCAATGTCTTCAATACTCTCTTATCGGCTACTCGCAACATACTTCGACGCACACCACATTACCCTCTCAGACATCGTCTTTGTTCTTTCTCAATGCTTGTTTATTTTGCTTAGGTCGCATTTCGAAGAAAATGAAACAAAGAGAAGAAAAAGAGATGAGATCTTTTCAGGATGTGTTGAGCTGATTTATTATGATGATGAAACTGCATGGCGATTGGAAAAAGTAAAAGAGAAGGATCGAGGAAAAGGATATTATACGGAGTTCCAGAACCAACCGTTTTTTCATAAGAGATGAAAGAATATCTGAACTACAGATACAAGACAATACCGTAGTATCAGATGAAAGTTAGAGCTTCTTCTGGTCTGGCGGATAAACAGACCACATGAAGAAGAAAGTTGATATTTTTCAGAGAGTTAGATCAAAAATGATAACTTCCAGGGTGATGTAGATAGTTCATTTGCCAACTCATATCCTATCAAGCTCTATTCATTCTCTCTCTCTTCCTCCCACTTTTTTAAAACATAATATCCCCCATTTTTCAGTATTACTTCGTATATGCAAGCAAAAAAAGTACACTAGACTCTGCGTCTCTTCGTCTCATACACTATTTTGAACTAACAAACAAAACGACTGGACAGCAAAGGGTCCTTCCTCTCCACGCCCCTCTAGACTCTTCTTTTTTTCTAGCACAGCGAGCCCATGCTCCTATCTCTCCTGGCTATGAGCATGAGTTTGTTGCTTTTGCCCCCTCCCACTATATACTTTTGAATCCGAACAAGCTCACTTCTTCTTCTTCTCTTTTTTTCGTGTATGTTTCTTTAAAAGAGGAAGCTCCGCCCACCAGCTGGTCAGTGGCTCAGTAGAAGAAGAAGCAGAAAAAAAGCAGAAAAGTAAAAATGCCAAAAATAGAAAAAAAGAAAATAAAGAGCAAAAATGCAAAAAGGTCTT
>GL379819.1:803315-817307 GCA_000143925.2 Caenorhabditis brenneri | reverse complement strand
GCACAGGGAGCCCATGCTCATATCTCTCCTGCTATGAGCATGAGTTGTGCTGTTGCACCCTCCCGATTATGTACTTTGAATCCGAACGAAGCTCACTCTAATCTCTCTTTTCTCGTGTATGTTTCTAAAAAGGAGGAAGCTCCGCCCACCCAGCGGTTCAGTGGCTCTGTTGAAGATGTAGCAGAAAACATCTGAAAAGTGAAAATGCCAAAATAGAAAAAAGAAAATAAAGAGCAAAAATGCAAAAAGGTCTTGAGGGATGAGTGGTCAGATGATTAAACCGATGAAGTGGTAGACAACATGAAATTGAAAAAAAAAGAAAACAGTGAAAACGGAGAACTGGTCAGATTTTCATATCAAAACTTTCCCTTTTCAGGTATAGTGTTGTGAATTGAATTGTATGTATTACGCAAAAACTAGATATTTGGGAAAAAATGGAATAGGGCTCAGGTGTTTATGATGTTAAAAAACAAAAGAGAAAACGAGGGAAAGTGAGGTAAAAAATTGTGTTGAAAAAAGGAAAAATGACCGTCGTTATCAGTGATCTGATGACGATTTGGAACTTGAAACACGGGTGACGCCGACGGGGTGGAATGACTGCACAAACATAATATAATGTTAAAGCACATGGGGCGCCAGAGGGCAGAGCAGTTTCAGGCGCCCCGGCTGATAAGATGGTCACTAGGTTAACACTTTGTTAAATGAAATGGACATAAGACTTTGATTGACAGAAAATGCAACAACGAAATATGATGAAAATGGAATGAGAAGAGCAAGAGTGTCAATGAAGGCTTACTTGGAAAAACCCTGTATGAAATCTCCAGAAACTATGGGATTATAAAAAAAATGAGGCAAATGAGATAGCTTACAGTACACCTTCTAAAAAAATTAGTATCAGAAAAGCGTCATCTTTGATTCTTGAAAAGCTAGACTTTTTTGACTTTTCAGAATCTTGAACTTTCCGGTAGGATTCAGTTGAGAGTTGGGATTACCAAGACTGATTCTAGCAATTCTGAAAAGGATATTGCATTGTATGTGGACTTCTAAGATTGAAAAACCATAACGGTTTCTTAAACAAGATATGATGTTTCTGAGCTTCTTAATTTATATACTAAAATAAAAAAACTTCATAATACCAAAAGATGTTCTCCTAAAACGGAGCTTTAATTTGAGTTTTGAAAATGAGAAATTCGAATGAATACAGTAAGGAACCGTAACTAAAAGTAAAAGTGAAGTCATACAAGTCGGTCTTCTATTTTTTGCATGCTTTTCTCTTTTTTTTCCGTTTTTCCGCGTGCTGCTGCCCACCGAGAGCCTCTTCGATATCATGTTTCGCGATACTATCGTAAACTAAAAATTTGCTGGCCGGGCTTCGGCTTCTTCTTCTGGAGGCGTGGAAGGCACAAAACGAAAACGACTAGCACGGGGTGATCGGATCGAATTTCCAGTAAAAAAAAAGAGAAAGAAACCAACAAAAAAAGAGAGAAAAAAGAAAAAATGGACGAAGGAGGAGAAGGACCATCCGGAAATCATCAAGTGTCCGACACATGAAACATGCTATACACTAAACAACTGGCCACCTCTTGACAACCAACGACTACGCCGGCTCCTCAAATGTATCAGGTGTTGATAGGAAACATCTCTTTTCGTCGCACCCCATCATTTTTTGCACTTTTTGTCATTTCTTCTTTTTTTTTCTCAATGGTCCTTCTCCTCCTCCTCCTTCCATCCCACCCAACAACCACTCCGCCAGACATACACACGAAACAACAACTGAATGGCCTCTCACTCATCGTTTTTCTGCTCGTTTGTATAGTGAAACAGAGCCAGAAGGAGCAGGACAATTGGAATTTTGGAAAAGAAAAAGAAAAAAAACGAGAAGGTGCGTGATGCTTGAAACGTGGAGATGATGATCCGTGGGTCGGATGGATAGAGTTGACGAAAGACGTCATGACAGCTTGAAAAAAGGTTCAGTTCACTTCAAGATCATGGGATGGATGGATAGGAAAGTATGAAAAGAGAAGAACATGAAAACTGAGAAAAGAGAACAATTGTAGGGAGAAAGGTGATGGATTGATTCAGAGTAGAGACGGTTCACTCATGAAACACGATATTGATATTTTGTTAAGACTTCAGATGTCCAGAATCTAAAATTGAAAGAAAAATCACTGAGCGAGAAATTTTCCTCGGCACAGGTTGCTTCAGATTGCTTGATTAAAACCTATCAAACTTTCTATCGATTATTTGAAACTAGTCGGTATAAGACGTCACACAACATAAAAAAAAATGATATACTGGCGGAGGCTGGAATTTTTCAATCGGGAAATAAAAATTTTGATAAATTTTGAAAGTCAAGATCAAAGGTTCTGAAGCCATTCGCTTCCTCTGTGCGTCTAAAAATTAGTCAGCAGCTGTATTTCAAGATCAGATTATATTTATAGACAAAGAAAACAAAATCTCAAAACAAAAAACCTTTGTCACTTTCAGAATCGTCAACTAATGGCATCTACAGTAATCCCAAAAAACCGAGAAAAAAGACATTTCTCTTGGCAGTCTAGAAAAAATGATTGAGCGGAGATGGAGAAACAAGAAAAGAGGAGGGAAGTAGCTCAGAATAAAAAAGAACACACATCCCCACAACATACACAACATAGCCTGGTCGTCGTTCTCATTCTCCTAGTCGCCCTTCAGAAAAGTGAAGGCTCCTCGACGACAACGACGACAGAAGACGAAGAAGATGCTGGAGCTCCATGGACAAACGTGGCGGCGCGGCGCTGCGAAAAGGGGCCGCCGAGACCACACACAAAAAAAGAACGACGAGAAAAAACACAGAAGGTGGGCTCGGGGCGCCCCCGGCTGGCCGTTGTCTCCGTCTCTTCGACCTCTACACTCTCTCGGCGCCTTCTTTTCGTATAGTTCGCGTTTCTTTTATAACCAATAGAGTGAGAGCTCGGAAGGGCTGCTCCAAGGCCTGCTACTGCGGTCGTCAGTTTTTTTTCCGCCCAGGCACCATTGCTCTCGCGCCTTGAGCTTTTATCCGCAGGCGCCAGGGGTCCCTGTCAAGAAGGCGGAAATTCGAAACCAAACCAAGAGGGACAAGGGAAAGATGGAACGACGAATCGGTCAGTTCGTGTTGATAGGGCAGAAGAGAGGCAAAGCATGTGACCGAAGGGACTCGAAAACAGATGCCGAGCCACAAAAAAAGAAGAACCAATAGACAGCTGATCAAAATGTCGATGAGATTTGATCGAATTGGCTGAGATCCAGAAAGAAACAAATACATGAAAAACAAGTAGTTGTTTGGCTCAGAGGTTCATTGAAGAGTTACAGACAGTGATGGTATCAAAAATGCATGACAGATCTGGGTGTTTCCCCAAATCCTCGACTCCAGTGGTAGATTCCTGTTGGTTCTATAGTTCTTAGACGCAGGTCGGTCTCAATGACTTATAATAAGAATGATATCTTTTTTAAAGCATGGTCTTAGTGCTCCAAGAAGTAGGTAGGTAATTTGAGAATGATACTGCCCAGTTCTGGTATCATACTTTCTTCTATCTTGTGGTTACAAAAAATATACACGTCTTTCTACAGTATGATACAAATCACGTTACATTCAGTTTCATCTGATTTCTTGTGAAGTTTTAGATCTCTGACATTTCCAGAATTGCTGAGAGCGTTCCAAAACGGCGTTCGAAACTTCCAGACCCTCGACAATTTTTGCTCTTTTTTGCGTTGTTTTCGTTGGTTCTTTCTGAATGTGCCGCCCACTTTTCAACATGGTCATATGTTGTTTTTTTCAGCGTCTGTCTGCTCCTACTCCTCCAACCCTTCTGGCTGTTAGGATCGGTTCTTTTGCCATCGTTTTCCATCTATATGTTGTTGTTGTTTAGTGTTGTTTTTGCAATCGCCAACGGCTGCGACACTAGTATATAAAAAAAAACGACGAACACATATCTAAAAATGTGTAGTGAGGGAATGGGTTAAAAAGAAGGGTCGACTGAAAAAGAAAACGGAAAAGGCGAATATTCTGACGACAAGTACTGCTGGTTTTTTATGGTGTTCAGAGACATGTAATGGGCACGTCAGGTTGACGATGATTCAGTGAGAAATGACCCAAACAAAATAAGAGAATAACGAAAAAAAGAAGCAGTAGTGGTGACCAAGTTATTCGAAATTCACCAAAAAAGACCCTTTGTGGGTCTTTGTTTAAAAAATTTTGAAAAAAAGAGAAACTTATGACCACAGCGTCTTTCACGGAAAAATCAAAGAATCTAGTTCAACAGAGACAGTTTGAGAATGAAAGACTATACTTCAACATGAACCGATTTCAAAAGCCATTGCCGTGACTGTAAGCGTGATCGGATTGAATTTTGATAGAGTGAGCTCGAAAATTCTGACATTCGATGTCATACGGTAGTTTTGTTTATCTTCCAAATTTACGAGGGCAACATAACGCCTCATACAATGAGTCACAAAATCTTAAATTTTTGCGCAAAGCTCATTGTGTTGGTATTGATTTTTGTAATCCTAGATTTTGGAACAAGTAGGATCGTACATAGGTGAGTTGACATTAAAATGGCCCCACGGTCTATGAAAGAATGCTTTTCAATAGGGAGGTTATATACTTTCCTTGAATTCAAAGCAGTGATTTTTGATTCTCCATCCCAACGATCTTTGTCAGTTTGGTCACACAGAGCTTCAAGTAAAAACTATAATAAAGTGATGTTGAGTTTTTTTTAGTTTTGAAAAGAGTAGCTCACTTATTACCAGGCATCTCTAGAAAAACCATGAAGCGGATATTCATCCGGATAAAAATAGTAAATGTTCACGGAGGTCTCATTGCTGAGTTGTCCTATCATCATGATGATCGTCATAATATCCCCCTATTCTTCTCCAGATGCTTCTTTTTTTTCTTCTTGTAAGATATCGTGAATGATCCCAAGCTTCTCAGCTTTACCATCTTTTCCACCGCTCATCCGTTATTTTGTGCATGTGTTTTCGATCAGTTACACATAATACGCACATCGTCAGAGCAGCTGTTTAATTCTGCGTCTCCCAACTTTCAGCTAACTATCCCATCCCGTCATAGGGGTCCGCTCGTTTGACCGCGTTTTTTGTCCACACACACACAAAACTTTCAAGCTTTCGCATTCCATTCCGTTGTGCCGTCAGAGACGATTTCAGAAGTGCTTCGAAGAACACATGCACAAAGCAAAAAGAAGAAAAAAGAACGAGCCTGGCGACCAAGAACATGTCTTTTGGGAGGCCGATTCTGGGATTAGAGGCAATCGACCGAATGGAGATTAAGAAGAATTGAGGGAGCAATGGTAGAAATAAAATGAATCACGAGATAACTTAATGAATAAAAATGACTCGGATGACTTGCATGAATGAGGCGATTTTTAGATGAGGTAGAGGAACGGCTAAGTTCTTTTTTCCAATATTTATGTGGGGTATAAAAACTTTAAACAATTATTGCATTGCTACGAATTAAGCACTGTTTTTTGAAGACCAGAACACTAACCTCAATGAGAAAAACACTAAAAAAGTCCTTTGCGGTAAACCAAGAACTTCAAGACAAACTAACTTACTAGAGTAACTTGAAACTTTTTGGAAACATTTATTCTTATTTGGTAATGCGGAAGTGGTCTTACTGTAACTGCTCAACAATTTGGTAGGAAAGTTAAAAGTAGACACAAAAAAATTGAGACCCCCCTTTTCGTGGGGTCTCAAAAAATTCAATAAAATGACTGAACGTCGAACAGTAACAATACACATCGACTAAATGTCAATCTGTCAGTAAACCAAAAAATAAAATGAGTGGGCAAAACCACAATGAATATCAATTGTAATTCAAATTAGTTTCACTGTCATCAATAATCAAAAATGTGGGTGGAACGGTGAACAGAGTCTCTGAAATCTAATTACTTGAAGTTTTGAACCTAGCCTTGAGTTCCTATAACATCTCGAAATGAATCAGATGGGAATCCTAAAATATAGTTCGCAATATCTACACTGACAGCTATAGTCATCTTTTTTTCGGATCTTCGTCATCAGAATATCTCAAAATAGTGAGATAGTGATTCTTTAGTAAAAACTATATTATAAAAATAGGCTTCAGATCTAAAAAGAATAGTATAGTAGTAAAAAACAAAGTCTTTGATCAAAGAAAATTAAAATTTGCATGCATAATCAACATCTAGAAGCAAACCGAGAATATAGGATTACGGTAGGTCTGAAATCTCTACACATTCCATTAGGAGCAGAAGAGAAAGAAGAAGTAACATAAAAAAAGAGTGTGCCCACTTGAAAAAGGTGGTAAAGGTGAAAAGAGTGTGTCCAGCATCTCGAAGGGCCCTTCCTAGAAGAGGCGACCCCCCGTCAACACGTAGTTTGAAGACTCGAAACTGCCAGTGCTGTCATGTTATGTGCGGTGTGCATTTTTCGTTTATTCTCTCGTTTTTTTCCTTCATCTCTCCGCCGTCTCTTTTCCATTTACCACTGGTGGGTTTTTTCCATTTCAGTCTAAGTCTCTTCTCAAGATCTTCATTTTCTTCCAGTTTCGGCCATTGGCCTCTCAACTCGACCACTTCTTAAGGCACGGCGACATTCGGGTTAAAGGCGCAGATTGGATGGGAAAAAAGAAGAGAAAAATGGGAAGAATGGGAAAAAAGATGATGATGATGATGGTAAAAAAGGAGCTGCAGACGACCAGCTGGGTGGACACTCAAGGAAGAAAAAAGAGATGAAAAAAAGAAGACGAAGTAGTGCGTCAGCTGATCGGAGGAAAGAGTGGGCATCTCAAAACCAATAAAAAAGAAAAGCATAGCAAAGAAAAGAACTTTGTGATTTGTGGAGGAGGTTCTCAAAGTCAGGTTTTTCTTCTAGAGCCCCCAATTTTCAAAAATTGACCCGAAGTTTTTTTTCGGTCGATATTGGAGTTGAAATACTATGCAGAAGTGAAGAACTGTATATATTTACGGAAAAACTTCTAGTAGAAAGGCATAGATGGATAGCGTGAAACTTCAAACAGAGTTCATCAAGTGCTCTTGTATTAAAGGTTTTACATGCAACTGAAATCAAAGTCTCATTTGCGGGTAACGTGAAGAGTTGGAAAGTACAGGACATCTATGCTCCCGAAAAATAGCTGAACCACAATGAGTTGGGAGTTGGAAAATACTGAACTTGAACCTTGGAATTTCTGAAGTGAGCAGAGGTTTTTCTCATTTGAGGAATTTTCAAATAATCGACAGCCAAATTGAAGCGATATTCAAAAGTAGGTGAATACGAACATCTACCTTTTTTTTAATGCTGACTAATTTAAATACCCTACTTCGATATATTTGAACATTTTGAAACGAAAAATTATCAGTGTACAGTCAACTGTTAACATAGAAACTTTCTGAAATCTGTTCTTCAAGTTTTTCTTTACTTCGAATCTTACTGTAGTTTAATTACAGTTTCATCATTTATAGCGAGGATTTAGAATACGGGAAATGAAATAAAAATACGAATACGACTATAAAAATCAAGAGTACTAGCAATTTGCCAAGTCCAGAATAAAAACTTGTCATAAACTCTTAACTACTTTTTTGCATGGCCTCCCCCAATTATCATTGTTTTTAGACCATTGGTCACTACTACTAATCAGAGTTACCTTCGTCCTCCATGTTGTCGTTGTTCTCTCACTCCTTTTTTAGCTTATCCGCATGCCTTGAGATTTATCAGTGCGCGCGCTCTGCCGCTTTTAGACTGCTTTCAAACAGCTACTATACGAAAAATGAAAAGAGCACTGAAAACACGCATTGTGTACTCTTATTTTGATGATAGAAGAAACAGAACATGCAAACTTCAGCTACTGGATAATTATAGAAGTAGCTTGCGATGGCAAATCAACTCAAATGGATATGAATAGGGAAGAGTGACAGTTGGAAGATTTGAAATAATAGAAGAATCAGTTATATTGAAATTCTGATTCTATGGAAGTAAAGCAACAAGTTTTGAATTCAATTATTGAAAGTGAGTTTTTCCAAACTCCTTTATTAGTTTCTGAACTAAAAATAAATACAACCTGGTAAGGTTCGTGTTCAATCCCATCTAATTTCCCAAACTCAGCTTTTTCTCATTCTTATGTGACCTCACAACTGTCAACTATAATCCAGTTCTGTTCGAGATTTTTTGAACAGCTGCTCTAACCAGGTTGTAACCCGACCCATGTTCTTTCACACATTTTTCGTGAATCAACTTTTTCAAATCTTCCGCGAATGCAAGTTTCCACGTCGTATGCTCACTGATCAATTACTTGTTCTTCTCAATTGATTCCACATACTCTCATACTTCCATGTTCAGGTTCAGAGTCAAGTCCGCCTCCATCTCAATCACGCCTCTTCATCGGCAACACGTCCGTCTCTGACTGCAATGTATCATGAACATATAAAGCCGGGAGCGAACACAAAAGGCGTGAATAGCCTCGTCGGGTGTGTCAACAATAAGACAAACCATTTACGGTCTACATGTTTCCGTGCCATTTAAATACCGATGTCTGCCACTTCCCGGCTCACTTGCCATTAGACTAATTGACTTTTATGACGAAAGTCCATTCTTGAAATATTCTGTAGTTTTTGTATTACTTTTCCAGCGAATAGTTCGTTGATCACATGTATCATCCTTTCCTAATCCCTTCTTCCTCTCCTCTCCACCATTTCCTGTAATTTTCAATTGTTTCATTTGTTTCTCGCCCTCTCACATAAATCTTATTTGTACTCGACGAATTCAAAATTATTTTTCGTTGTGTCGGCAACTCAAAAATGTGTTGTATTTCGTGTTTGTTGCTCTTTGCATACATCTGCTCCTGCCGGGTACCCCGTGCGCTCATGTGTTGTTCTGATCCGCAGCGCATACGATCTCCTTTCGTTTCACACCTTGAGAAAGAGTGAGAATGAGTGAAACACACGCAACATCATTGACTGACTGCCGCTTCCTGTATATCAATTACCGCCTTCTCCCGATTAATCCGACCCGTGACAAAAAAAATATAGAGACCCAAAGATCAACGTCTAGGAACATATCACCAAGTACTATGAAACATTTCTTCTGAATCTGTAACGCCCAATAGAAATGGTGACGGTGAAGAGCTGGAAACTTCTTATGAGCTGCAGTATTGGATCTGAAGAATAAGAGTAATTTCACTGAAATGTCTTCTTATGAGAAAATATTTTTCAGAAATACTTTATATTTATATTGAAAAGGGCGGAACTCAAAAATGATTTTGTTGAAAATTGATAGTAGATTCCTCTAATGGGTTTGAATCTAGAGCCAGGCTGACAGGAACCTCTGACTCCTTTTAAGACTTAATCTCAGTCTCAATGCAACGATTACCTCCTTTTTAGAACTGAAAAAGCAACGTTGTCATGCAAGAATTCGGAAAGAGAATTGTCGATTGAAATTTTGCTACAAAACAGTATTAATTTGAAACATACTTCTGCCAATGTAAAAACAGTAAAACCATCAACCTGATCCTAGTAAGACCCGTAGATTAACATGTTGTCTATTTTCCTTCACCCTTATTGATTGTTGTCCTCCACCAACCGTTCAGTCTGATACACTAAACCATTGAAAGTGCAATACAAATCCATATCTTTTTCTCTGCACCAGACAGTTTTTCTATATCTATCCATATCGCGTGAAAGGCACTCACTCATTTTTGATACGGTGTGCTCACCGGGAGCCCAAATCATTTGCGGCTCTCTAGCACCCATTAAGACCAGTTGACGCCTTATATCACCGGAAACAAACCGATTGCCACACTCTCTCACTTTTTTGCCTCCCTTTTCCGCAGGGGATGTTTGCGTTTCGGCCAATTATTGCCACCTTTCGTATTATGATCCAAATGACTGTATTAGATCGGAAGACGATTAATTTTTGCATTTCGTTTGACGTAAAAATTAAGATGGCTGCCTGGTTCGAGATGAGCCGGATCACGTTGGAAGAGACCCGCCTCATTGACAGTTAACTCTCTCATTATTGCACGCTTAGATTTAGTTTTTCGAATTCATTGTTTCTTTTCCTTGAACATTGTAGAAAACTTATTTCAAACTTCATTCCTTTTTCTTTTTTTTACTTGAAACATAGAAACGATACACTAACCTTCACAGACTTCTACTCGATAAAACATGTGCATTCACTGTAATCGCTTTATATTCGCTCTATTTTTGCTTTCTTCTTGTATTTTCCTTATTTAGTAATATCTTTTGACAAGAAGTCCCTATAAATAACATAGTTCTTTACTCTTCCCTTCCTGATCAAGAACTAACACAACTAACCATTGACTGTAGAAATGAGTTTCCAAAACAGTTAGTTCAAATGTGGTTTCAAAGACTATCGGAAATATTCAGTACCGCGTTTCTTTCAAGCTTTTTCTGTGTGGAGTTCGCTGAATTCAAAACCATGCTGCTCAAGAAACGCAGACTCATTCGAAACGAAGTTTTAGTATTTCCAAACCGAAATGTTCCAAAATACTAAAGATATCTGTAAATAACAATTCAGTTGCAATTTTTCAAACCGTTCCACTGGTAAAATCTCTATTTTCGTCTTCAGTTAACAAAATACTATGTTTGTTCTTTCGCAATGTTCTTTTCAATGCACCCAAAGCATCTGGTCAAGCTCATAAATATTCAAAACATCCTCATTATCATCTTTCACTTACCGTACTTTTTATATTGCTCTCTCAACCATATTATCCTCTCCATTTTCCCCATGAACATCTTTGTTATGAGTTCGAGCATTTCCAGTTATCTTCTATTATTTTGCCTAACCGCACCTTGCTTTCCAGTACAGTACAAACAATAATATAGGGGTGCCAGTGCGCGACAAACACACACGTGGGTCCACACGTTGCGTATTCCGGATCGTCTTTCATGTTGTTTCCAGTCTGTCAGTCTACCTGGCGACTCAGTTACAACAAGACAATCCAATGACCAAAGAATGAGAGAGTGTGTAAGATGAAGAGACACAGAGATCAACAAAAGCGTTAGAGGGAAAAAGGGGCGGAGACTATTGGAATGGCTCCGCGCGCGTGTTTTCATGTAGTTTTTCACGCATTTACCATTCAAAATTTGCCATTTACTCGACTTAACGACTCGACATTGTTCATCGAGTCGTTCTTTTGAATACTATGTTACAGAGAATGATACAATTACTGCTGGTTGGTATCACAGTTGTTGGATCACAACATATGACTCTTTGTGACTATTATGAAAAACTTGGTTTGTGTGAGAGAACAAATTATCTTTTCAAAAGAAATATTTGCAGGAGTAGCCAAATCAGAATGTGGTCATATCATTAAACCACAGAGAGATTTCGGATTTTTCAATCCTTCCACTTATGAAACACCAAATACTTTTCGGTAAGTCTTTTTCAGTCATTTTTGAAAAAAACCATTAGAAAAGCTTAGGAACTGATATTAGAATTTTGATACTGTCTGATGAAATTCAGGTTCAAAGAAGATGTAAAATTTCCTATTTTCAGATTCAGCAGTTATAATTCGAACGGCAACAATGTAAATCCCCAATTCAATGTTTTCAATTCGTTTTCAAACAGTCAGTTTTCTATCTCACATTTAGAACGAAAAAGCTCTTGCTTTTTCAGGTCTTGTTGGAACACTTCCTCTATGTCGAAACTATTTTCATTCATGTATGACTTCAACAGCTTGTGAATCTGGAACAATCTGTACGAATGGACTGGAACAAGGTTCCTGTTGCACAAACCCCCATCAAGCGAGCTGTCCATCGGTTACCTCCATGAATATTAACTGCAGAAAAACTAGAAGTGTGAACTGGTGAGTTCAAATTATAAAAACTGCAAAAATATCTAGGGGGCACCCGGATTTGAACCAGGGACCTCTCGATCTGCAGTCGAATGCTCTGCCGCTGAGCTATACCCCCACTGTTATAAATGAAAGTCTTTTTCTTTGTATCTGATAAGAAAGAATATAAAGAAAAGAAAAGAATATGAGAGAATAAGGAAGATGAAGTGAAGAAAGAAAAAGAAGGAAAGAAGAAGAGAAGTTGAGAAGACAGGAAAAATGAATGTGTTTGTTGCAGGTGCAACAGTGATATGGATTGTCGTGGTGGATCTACGACGGCGTCAATGTGTTGTCCAACTGGCTGCAATTATAACATGTGTGTGCATGTTGGAGCACAAGTTTTTCATCCACGAAGAAGTATTGGTAAGTTATACAAATCTTATATGTGATCCATTTTTTTTCATTTCTTTACTGAATTTTGTATTCAACTTTTGTGCTTTCGGTTTTGATTAACTTTGAATATTTAAGTTTTCAACTCATTATCTCCAACTGCTGCTTCTTCTGATCAATGTCCTGATCCATTCCAATTAGGAGTCAAATGTGTTGCCACGAGAGGTTCAAATTGGTGTCACACTGATAATGATTGTAGAAGTGGATTATATATCAGAAAGTGAGTTTTTCTTTTTCAGAATGAATCCCTTCATACTGAATCCAAATGATTCTTCAGATGCTGTGCTACCAATTGTGGATACAATACGTGTGTAATGAAGTTCAATGACAAGTGGATCATCGCTTAATTTCCTTCTTAAGTGGATCAATCAAATGTCTGTAAATACGATAATTTTTGGGTGTCTTCTTTCCGTGCAGAACCAGTTACTATATTTCTACTCAGATGCATTCATCTCTTATATTTTATCCGAGTGCCTTTTCTTTGTGTCTTTCCATTTCAATTGATTCATCGAAAATTTAATTTATAGAAAAATAATTTTATTCAATTAAAAGATGCAAAACTGAATGAATGAAATGAAAACAAAAACCGTGATTTGTGAATTCCGTCGTTAATTTTCTGAAGAGACCGTCGATTCTTTGCACTTTTTGATCACCTTTAATGGAACTAGTCTTTTGTAAAAAATCAAAATTAGGACAATAGCAATGAGGAGAGTTGATGCTTGAAGAACAATGACGTAACGGTATCCAGAGTATTTGAATATTGCTCTGCAACACGAAAAAACATTGAAAATTCGATTGCTTTGATTTGAATCGAATACTTACGTCGAAGTGATAGAAGCAATAACAGGTGCCAAACTTCCTCCTAATGAGAAGAATCCTTGCATTGTACCTTGTTTTCTTGGTCCAAGAATTTCAGAAAACAGAGCTGGAGATGGAGTTTCCACAAATGGGAAAGCTACACCAAAAAAGACAATAAAACAGAAAAAGTAAATGAAAATCGGGACTCGAGTTGTTTCATTGCACCATAAATATTCCGCATAACAGCCACCTGCTTCTGTAGTTTCCACTCCTTTTGGTAAGAAATTGAGTGGTCCAGAATAGAATCCCCATGGATACATGAAAAGCTGGTAAAGCAGGAAAAATGTGAGACCGAAAAGCATTTGCTTTCTTTTGTCACTGAACAAATAGAACGATTGATCTCAATGATCTAGAAACAATTACATTTTTCCGATTCTAGTGGCACCTTGCGCAATATTGAATGACACTGAAATGGCACTACTGATTGCCAATGCAATTCCATTGTAAAATATTGAATCACTATCTTTCCAGTCGTATAAAACTGTGGTTAATGGAGATGACATTCTGGAAAATCATTTTAGATTTGATACTTCTTCGAAAATCCATACACTTCAATATTTGTAGCTGTCATATTCACAATCATGAAGAGATAAATGCAAATAAGGGCAGCTGGGATATCGAACATTGGTACTTGAACATCATCTTTCTCTTGTTCTTCTTTAGTCACTATTCCAACGTAACTCTCATTGAAAAAGAAATAAATGATCAAACATCCAAATATACAAATTAACACCATCAGATACGATACTACCGTATACATATTCAGCACGAATCCTCCAAATTGAATACCTTCTTCACCAAGTGGAGTGAAGACGGCCTGTAACAGTTTTGATTCTGAAAAATGAATCCAAATTGATTCTTACAGAGATAACAGGACCGAAAGA
>GL379819.1:786121-802129 GCA_000143925.2 Caenorhabditis brenneri | reverse complement strand
AAACAAACTAGAAAACAACTCAGAAATAAGTCGTGAAAAACTGGGATTGGTCATGCGTGGCAATAGAAAAAAAATGGTAAAACGTGAAAAAGAGAGATGAAGAGGTGAGTGGACACACGGCGCCCAGTTCAAGGACGGAAAAGCGAATTTTCGAAATAGACAGTCAACGAAAAATGATGGTGGTGGTCACTTTGGTTGGCAGAATTTTTCATCAAACGTACACATTCCGATTTGCGCAACGGCGACCACGAATTAGGGGCACAAGTTGCGGTAAAAATCGGAAAACAAGAAAGTAGTGGTCAAGAATCGGTGGAGATATGGGAAATAGGATGAATATGGAACAGCTGAATAAAAATGAGTCAGAAAGTTCGAAAAGTTGGATTCAAACGAACATCTGAAATTCCAGGTTTTTTGTACTTTCTATTTAGTAGTCTAAGTTAGATTCAGGATTCAGTGTATTAGGGAAGTGTGGAACAAGAACTCGAAGGCGAGTACAGAAATGAAACTTCTCTTTTTCAACCGGCACACACAAAAAAGTTGTACTAGTTGAGTTTGCACTGAAAAGTGGCAAACGCGTTCTTCTTCTCCTTCGTCAAGGAGGGCAGCAATAGTAAAAAATGCAAAGATGTCGCACTTGAGAGATAACTCGGTTTCCGTCGAGAAGAAGAAAAAGAAGACGTCTTCTTCTTCCCCTTCTGACCGCCAACGCAGGAAAAGAAAAAATTATAGCCAATACAACTGAAAACGTTGAGTTTTCAGATCCAAAAAATTGAGACACTGCTAAGAAACATCAGGAAGAATATCACTTGAACTCTACTCGATCATTCTTCATTGCGAAAAAATTTTCAGATGCTAGATTGGAAGGAATTTAGTGATCAAAATGTGGAAAGTTTGCTTGCGAAGAGCAAAACTACCTATTTGTATCCACGTTTCTCTGATACAACGACATCAAACCATCTTGACAAAAGAGTTTTCATCACAGAAACCTAAGCCGTACGGTATGGGGTAGTCACGAACTAATACGATCAAAGCGTTTCCAAAGTACTGTCAAATGTTTAGAACTTCTGATTTCACAGTCTCAGCTCGTCGATCTATTGAAAAATACTTTCAGTTCTGCTTCTTTTTCTTGATTTTATCCCTATACTCGTTCCAGAAACCATAAATTTGTAACACCAGAGTAAATGAGGGAAAGTTTGGCGGAAAAGTGAAAAGTGCATGTGAAATAGAAAGGAGTGATATGCCACCCATGTACTCATCCATGGTCAGTCAGTTGCCCTTCTTCTTCCCCTCCACCCATTTTTCAATTTCACGCCACCAAGAAGATTCTGTGTCTCAATGTCTTCAATACTCTCTTATCGGCTACTCGCAACATACTTCGACGCACACCACATTACCCTCTCAGACATCGTCTTTGTTCTTTCTCAATGCTCGTTTATTTTGCTTAGGTCGCATTTCGAAGAAAATGAAACAAAGAGAAGAAAAAGAGATGAGATCTTTTCAGGATGTGTTGAGTTGATTTATTATGATGATGAAACTGCATGGCGATTGGAAAAAGTAAAAGAGAAGGATCGAGGAAAAGGATATTATACGAAGGTCCAGAACCAATCGTTTTTTCATAAGAGGTGAAAGAATATCTGAACTACAGATACAAGACAATACCGTAGTATCAGATGAAAGTTAGAACTTCTTCTGGTTTAGGATCGGCATGCCACATGAAGAAGAAAGTTGATGTTTTTCAGAGAGTTAGATCAAAAATGATAACTTCCAGAGTGATGTAGATAGTTCACTTGCCAACTCATATCCTATCAAGCTCTATTCATTCTCTCTCTCTCCCCCACTTTTTTAAAACATAATATCCCCCATTTTTCAGTATTACTTCGTATATGCAAGCAAAAAAAAGTACACTAGACTCTGCGTCTCTTCGTCTCATACACTATTTTGAACTAACAAACAAAACGACTGGACAGCAAAGGGTCCTTCCTCTCCACGCCCCTCCAGACTCTTCTTTTTTTCTAGCACAGCGAGCCCATGCTCCTATCTCTCCTGGCTATGAGCATGAGTTTGTTGCTTTTGCCCCCCTCCCACTATATACTTTTGAATCCGAACAAGCTCACTTCTTCTTCTCTTTTTTTTCGTGTATGTTTCTTTAAAAGAGGAAGCTCCGCCCACCAGCTGGTCAGTGGCTCAGTAGAAGAAGAAGCAGAAAAAAAGCAGAAAAGTAAAAATGCCAAAAATAGAAAAAAGAAAATAAAGAGCAAAAATGCAAAAAGGTCTTGAGGGATGAGTGGTCAGATGATTAAACCGATGAAGTGGTAGACAACATGAAATTGAAAAAAAAAGAAAACAGTGAAAACGGAGAACTGGTCAGATTTTCATATCAAAACTTTCCCTTTTCAGGTATAGTGTTGTGAATTGAATTGCATGTATTACGCAAAAACTAGATATTTGGGAAAAAATGGAATAGGGCTCAGGTGTTTATGATGTTAAAAAACAAAAGAGAAAACGAGGGAAAGTGAGGTAAAAAATTGTGTTGAAAAAAGGAAAAATGACCGTCGTTATCAGTGATCTGATGACGATTTGGAACTTGAAACACGGGTGACGCCGAAGAGTGGAATGACTGCACAAACATAATATAATGTTAAAGCACATGGGGCGCCAGAAGGCAGAGCAGTTTCAGGCGCCCCGGCTGATAAGATGGTCACTAGGTTAACACTTTGTTAAATGAAATGGACATAAGACTTTGATTGACAGAAAATGCAACAACGAAGTATGATGAAAATGGAATGAGAAGAGCAAGAGTGCCAATGAAGGCTTATTTGGAATAACCCTGTATGAAACCTCCAGAAACTATGGGATTATAAAAACATGAGGCGAGTGAGATAGCTTACAGTACGCCTTGCAAAAAATTAGTATCAGAAAAGCGCCATCTTTGATTCTTGAAAAGTTGAGCGTCTTTGATTTTCCAAAAGCTTGAACTTTCCGGTAGGATTCAATTGAAAGATGGAATTGTCAAGACAGGTTCTATGATTCCTAAAAAGGATATTGCATTGTATGTGGACTTCTAAGATTGAAAACCCGTAACGGTTTCTTAAACAAGATATGATGTTTCTGAGTTTCTTAATTTATATACAAAATATAAAAAACTTCATAATACCAGAAGATTTTCTCCCAAAACGGAGCTTTTATTTGAGTTTTGAAAGTGAGCAATTGGAATGAATACAGTAAAGAACCGTAACTAAAAGTAAAAGTGAAGTCATACAAGTCGGTCTTCTATTTTTTGCATGCTTTTCTCTTTTTTTTCCGTTTTTCCGCGTGCTGCTGCCCACCGAGAGCCTCTTCGATATCATGTTTCGCGATACTATCGTAAACTAAAAATTTGCTGGCCGGGCTTCGGCTTCTTCTTCTGGAGGCGTGGAAGGCACAAAACGAAAACGACTAGCACAGGGTGATCGGATCGAATTTCCAGTAAAAAAAAAGAGAAAGAAACCAACAAAAAAAGAGAGAAAAAAGAAAAAAAATGGACGAAGGAGAAGAAGGACCATCCGGAAATCATCAAGTGTCCGACACATAAAACATGCTATACACTAAACAACTGGCCACCTCTTGACAACCAACGACTACGCCGGCTCCTCAAATGTATCAGGTGTTGATAGGAAACATCTCTTTTCGTCGCACCCCATCATTTTTTGCACTTTTTGTCATTTCTTCTTTTTTTTTCTCAATGGTCCTTCTCCTCCTCCTCCTTCCATCCCACCCAACAACCACTCCGCCAGACATACACACGAAACAACAACTGAATGGCCTCTCACTCATCGTTTTTCTGCTCGTTTGTATAGTGAAACAGAGCCAGAAGGAGCAGGACAATTGGAATTTTAGAAAAGAAAAAGAAAAAAAACGAGAAGGTGCGTGATGCTTGAAACGTGGAGATGATGATCCGTGGGTCGGATGGATAGAGTTGACGAAAGACGTCATGACAGCTTGAAAAAAGGTTCAGTTCACTTCAAGATCATGGGATGGATGGATAGGAAAGTATGAAAAGAGAAGAACATGAAAACTGAGAAAAGAGAACAATTGTAGGGAGAAAGGTGATGGATTGATTGAGAGTAGAGACGGTTCACTCATGAAACACGATATTGATATTTTGTTAAGACTTCAGATGTCCAGAATCTAAAATCGAAAGAAAAATCACTGAGCGAGAAATTTTCCTCGGCACAGGTTGCTTCAGTTTTCGACAGCATAAAATAACTTGATTAGAACCTATCAAACTTTTTTGAAACTAATCGGTAGAAGACGTCACACAACATAAAAAAATGACATACTGGCGGAGGCTGGAATTTTTCAATCGGGAAAGAAATATTTTGATAAATTTTGAAAATCAAGATCAAAGGTTCTGAAGCCATTCGCTTCCTCTGTGCGTCTAAAAATTAGTCAGCAGCTGTATTTCAAGATCAGATTTTATTTATAGACAAACAAAACAAAATCTCAAAACAAGAAACCACCTTTCTCCGAATCGTCAACTAATGGCATCTACAGTAATCCCAAAAAACCGAGAAAAAAGACATTTCTCTTGGCAGTCTAGAAAAAATGATTGAGCGGAGATGGAGAAACAAGAAAAAAGGAGGGAAGTAGCTCAGAATAAAAAAAGAACACACATCCCCACAACATACACAACATAGCCTGGTCGTCGTTCTCATTCTCCTAGTCGCCCTTCAGAAAAGTGAAGGCTCCTCGACGACAACGACGACAGAAGACGAAGAAGATGCTGGAGCTCCATGGACAAACGTGGCGGCGCGGCGCTGCGAAAAGGGGCCGCCGAGACCACACACAAAAAAAGAACGACGAGAAAAAACACAGGAGGTGGGCTCGGGGCGCCCCCGGCTGGCCGTTGTCTCCGTCTCTTCGACCTCTATACTCTCTCGGCGCCTTCTTTTCGTATAGTTCGCGTTTCTTTTATAACCAATAGAGTGAGAGCTCGGAAGGGCTGCTCCAAGGCCTGCTACTGCGGTCGTCAGTTTTTTTTCCGCCCAGGCACCATTGCTCTCGCGCCTTGAGCTTTTATCCGCAGGCGCCAGGGGTCCCTGTCAAGAAGGCGGAAATTCGAAACCAAACCAAGAGGGACAAGGGAAATATGGAACGACGAATCGGTCAGTTCGTGTTGATAAGGCAGAAGAGAGTCAAAGCATGTGACCGAAGGGACTCGAAAACAGATGCCGAGCCACAAAAAAAAAGAACCAATAGACAGCTGATCAAAATGTCGATGAGATTTGATCGAATTGGCTGAGATCCAGAAAGAAACAAATACATGAAAAACAAGTAGTTGTTTGGCTCAAAGGTTCATTGAAGAGTTACAGACAGTGATGGTATCAAAAATGCATGACAGCTCTGGGTGTTTCCCCAAATCCTCGACTCCAGTGGTAGATTCCTGTTGGTTCTATAGTCCTTAGACGCAGGTCGGTCTCAATGACTTATAATAAGAACGAGATCTTTTTTAAAGCATGGTCTTCCTGCTCAAAGATACTGCGGAGTAATGATTGCACACTCTCTTCTATCTTGTAGTTACAAAAATAAAACCATCTTTCTACAGTATTTCAGGCCCTATGCGAATCACTTAACTTTTAGTTTCATCTGATTTCTAGTGAAGTTTTAGATCTCTGACATTTCCAGAATTGCTAAGAGCGTTCCAAAACGGCGTTCGAAACTTCCAGACCCTCGACAATTTTTGCTCTTTTTTTGCGTTGTTTTCGTTGGTTCTTTCTGAATGTGCCGCCCATTTTTCAACATGGTCATATGTTGTTTTTTCAGCGTCTGTCTGCTCCTACTCCTCCAACCCTTCTGGCTGTTAGGATCGGTTCTTTTGCCATCGTTTTCCATCTATATGTTGTTGTTGTTTAGTGTTGTTTTTGCAATCGCCGACGGCTGCGACACTAGTATATAAAAAACGACGAACACATATCTAAAAATGTGTAGTGAGGGAATGGGTTAAAAAGAAGGGTCGACTGAAAAAGAAAACGGAAAAGGCGAATATTCTGACGACAAGTACTGCTGGTTTTTATGGTGTTCAGAGACATGTAATGGGCATGTCAGGTTGACGATGATTCAGTGAGAAATGACCCAAACAAAATAAGAGAATAACGAAAAAAAGAAGCAGTAGTGGTGACCAAGTTATTCGAAATTCACCAAAAAAGACCCTTTGTGGGTCTTTGTTTAAAAAATTTTGAAAAAAAGAGAAACTTATGACCACAGCGTCTTTCACGGAAAAATCAAAGAATCTAGTTCAACAGAGACAGTTTCAGAATGGAAGACTATACTTCAACATGAACCGATTTCAAAAGCCATTGCCGTGACTGTAAGCGTGATCGGATTGAAATTTGATAAAGTGAGCTGGAAAATTCTCACATTCGATGTCATACAGTAGTTTCGTTGATCTTCCATTATGAGGGCAACATAACGCCTCATACAATGAGTCACCAAATCTTAAATTTTTGTGCATAACTCTTAGTGTCATTGATTTTTGTAATCCTAGATCTTGGAACAAGAAGGATCGTACATAGGTGAGTTGACATTGAAATGGCCCCACAGTCTATGAAAGAATGCTTTTCAATAGGGAGGTTATATACTTCTCTTGAATTCAAAGCAGTGATTTTTGATTCTCCATCCCGACGATCTTTGTCAGTTTGGTCACACAGAGCTTCAAGTAAAAACTATAATAAAGTGATGTTGAGTTCTTTTTAGTTTTGAAAAGAGTAGCTCGCTTATTACGAAGGAATCGGTCTCTAGAAAAACCACGAAGCGGATTTTCATCCGGATAAAAATAGTAAATGCTCACGGAGGTCTCATTGCTGAGTTGTCCTATCATCATGATGATCGTCATAATATCCCCCTATTCTTCTCCAGATGCTTCTTCTTTTTCTTCTTGTAAGATATCGTGAATGATCCCAAGCTTCTCAGCTTTACCATCTTTTCCACCGCTCATCCGTTATTTTGTGCATGTGTTTTCGATCAGTTACACATAATACGCACATCGTCAGAGCAGCTGTTTAATTCTGCGTCTCCCAACTTTCAGCTAACTATCCCATCCCGTCATAGGGGTCCGCTCGTTTGACCGCGTTTTTTGTCCACACACACACAAAACTTTCAAGCTTTCGCATTCCATTCCGTTGTGCCGTCAGAGACGATTTCAGAAGTGCTTCGAAGAACACATGCACAAAGCAAAAAGAAGAAAAAAGAACGAGCCTGGCGACCAAGAACATGTCTTTTGGGAGGCCGATGCTGGGATTAGAGGCAATCGACCGAATGGAGATTAAGAAGAATTGAGGGAGCAATGGTAGAAATAAAATGAATCACGAGATGACTTAATGAATAAAAATGACTCGGATGACTTGCATGAATGAGGCGTTTTTAGATGAGGTAGAGGAACGGCTAAGTTCTTTTTTCAATGTTTATGTGGGGTATAAAAACTTTTAACAATTATTGCATTGCTACGAATTAAGCACTGTTTTTTGAAGACCAGAACACTAACCTCAATGAGAAAAACACAAAAGAATCCTTTGCGGTAAACCAAGAACTTCTAGACAAACTAACTTACTAGAGTAACTTGAAACTTTTTGGAAACATTTATTCTTATTTGGTATTGCGGAAGTGGTCTTACTGTAACTGTTCAACAATTTGGTAGGAAAGTTAAAAGTAACCACAGAAAAATTCAATAAAATGACTGAACGTCGAACAGTAACAATACACATCGACTAAATGTCAATCTGTCAGAAAACCAAAAAATAAAATGAGTGGGCAAAACCACAATGAATATCAATTGTAATTCAAATTAGTTTTACTGTCATCAATAATCAAAAATGTGGGTGGAACGGTGAACACAGTTTCTGGAATCTAATTACTTGAAGTTTTGAACCTAGCCTTGAGTTCCTATAACATCTCGAAATGAATCAGATGCGAATCCTAATATATAGTTCGCAATATCTAAACTAACAGCTATAGTCATCTTTTTTTCGGATCTTCGTCATCAGAATATCTCAAAATAGTAAGATAGTGATTCTTTAGTAAAAACTATATTATAAAAATAGGCTTCAGATCTTAAAAGAATAGTATAGTAGTAAAAAACAAAGTCTTTGATCAAAGAAAATTAAAATTTGCATGCATAATCAACATCTAGAAGCAAACCGAGAATATAGGGTTACGGTAGGTCTGGAATCTCTACATATTCCATTAGGGCAGAAGAGAAAGAAGTAGTAACATAAAAAAGAGTGTGTCCACTTGAAAAAGGTGGTAAAGGTGAAAAGAGTGTGTCCAGCATCTCGAAGGGCCCTTCCTAGAAGAGGCGACCCCCCGTCAACACGTAGTTTGAAGACTCGAAACTGCCAGTGCTGTCATGTTATGTGCGGTGTGCATTTTTCGTTTATTCTCTCGTTTTTTTCCTTCATCTCTCCGCCGTCTCTTTTCCATTTACCACTGGTGGGTTTTTTCCATTTCAGTCTAAGTCTCTTCTCAAGATCTTCATTTTCTTCCAGTTTCGGCCATTGGCCTCTCAACTCGACCACTTCTTAAGGCACGGCGACATTCGGGTAAGGCGCAGATTGGATGGGAAAAAAAGAAGAAAAAATGGGAAGAATGGGAAAAAAGATGATGATGATGATGGTAAAAAAGGAGCTGCAGACGACCAGCTGGGTGGACACTCAAGGAAGAAAAAGAGATGAAAAAAAGAAGACGAAGTAGTGCGTCAGCTGATCGGAGGAAAGAGTGGGCATCTCAAAACCAATAAAAAAGAAAAGCATAGCAAAGAAAAGAACTTTGTGATTTGTGGAGGAAGTTCTCAAAGTCAGGTTTTTCTTCTAGAAATCTCAGTTTTCAAAAATTGACCCGAAGTTTTTTTTTGGTCGATATTAGAGTTGAATCACTATGCAGAAGTGAAGAACTGTATATATTTCCGGAAAAACTTCTAGTAGAAAGGCAGATAAGGATTGCATGAAGCTTCAAACAGAGTTCATCAAGTGCCCTTGTATTAAAGGTTTTACATGCGACTGAAATCAAAGTCTCATTTGCGGGTAATGTGAAGAGTTGGAAAGTACAGAACGTCTATGCTCCCGAAAAATAGCTAAACCACAATGAGTTGGGAGTTTGAACTCGAACCTCGGAATTTCTGAAGTGAGCAAAGGTTTTTCTCATTTGAGGAATTTTCAAATAATCGACAGCCACATTGAAGCGATATTCAAAAGTAGGTGAATACGAACATCTAACTTTTGTTAATGCTGACTATTTTGAATACCCAACTTCGATTTATTTGAACATTTTGAAACGAAAAATGATCAGTGTACAGTCAACTGTTAACATAGAAACTTTCTGAAAATCTGTTCTTCAAGTTTTTTCTTACTTCGAATCTTACTGTAGTTGAATGACGGCTTCATCATTCATAGCGAGGATTTAGAATAAGGGAAATGAAATAAAATTACGAATAAAACAAACAAGAGTACTAGCAATTGTCAAGGTCAGAAAAAACTTGTATTAAACTTATAACTACTTTTTTCGCATGGCCCCACCCCAATTATCATTGTTTTTAGACCATTGGTCACTACTACTAATCAGAATTACCTTCGTCCTCTATGTTGTCGTTGTTCTCTCACTCCTTTTTTAGCTTATCCGCATGCCTTGAGATTAATCAGTGCGCGCGCTCTGCCGCTTTTAGACTGCTTTCAAACAGCTACTATACGAAAAATGAAAAGAGCACTGAAAACACGCATTGTGTACTCTTATTGTGATGATAAAAAAAAACAGAACATGCAAACTTCAGCTACTGGATAATTATAGAAGAAGCTTGTGATGGCAAATCAACTCAACTGGAAATGTATAATGAAGATTGACAAAGAATTCCAAATTCATTTTCGATTTTCTGAACAAAAACAAATACAATATGGTAAAGCTTGTGCTCAACCCCATCTAATTTCCCAAATTCAGTTTCTTCTCATTCCTATGTGACCTCAAAATTGCCAACTATAATCCAGTTCTGTTCGAGATTTTTTGAACAGCTGCTCTAACCAGGTTGTAACCCGACCCATGTTCTTTCACACATTTTTCGTGAATCAACTTTTTCAAATCTTCCGCGAATGCAAGTTTCCACGTCGTATGCTCACTGATCAATTACTTGTTCTTCTCAATTGATTCCACATACTCTCATACTTCCATGTTCAGGTTCAGAGTCAAGTCCGCCTCCATCTCAATCACGCCTCTTCATCGGCAACACGTCCGTCTCTGACTGCAATGTATCATGAACACATAAAGCCGGGAGCGAACACAAAAGGCGTGAATAGCCTCGTTGGGTGTGTCAACAATAAAACAAACCATTTACGGTCTACATGTTTCCGTGCCATTTAAATACCGATGTCTGCCACTTCCCGGCTCACTTGCCATTAGACTAATTGACTTTTATGACGAAAGTCCATTCTTGAAATATTCTGTAGTTTTTATATTACTTTTCCAGCGAATAGTACCTATGAAAATTTGCAGAAATCATCAAAATCTTTCCAAAATTCTAGAAATTACATTACGACTTCGCTAGTTGTGTGCTCCATCATATCTCCTAATCTTTCGTTAGTGGTACTTCTCTTCTTGAGAGATCTGTTTTCAAAACCAATGACACCTTTCTTTAGGATTTTAATTTTTGTTCGTTGATCACATGTATCATCCCATCCTAATCCCTTCTTCCTCTCCTCTCCACCATTTCCTGTAATTTTCAATTGTTTCATTTGTTTCTCGCCCTCTCACAAAAATCTTATTTGTACTCGACGAATTCAACATTATTTTTCGTTGTGTCGGCAACTCAAAAATGTGTTGTATTTCGTGTTTGTTGCTCTTTGCATACATCTGCTCCTGCCGGGTACCCCGTGCGCTCATGTGTTGTTCTGATCCGCAGCGCATACGATCTCCTTTCGTTTCACACCTTGAGAAAGAGTGAGAATGAGTGAAACACACGCAACATCATTGACTGACTGCCGCTTCCTGTATATCAATTACCGCCTTCTCCCGATTAATCCGACCCGTGACAAAAAAAACTATAGAGACCCAAAGATCAACGTCTAGGAACATATCACCAAATACTATGAAACATTTCTTCTGAATCTGTAGCGCCCAATTGAAATGGTGACGGTGAAGAGTTGGAAACTTGTTATAAGCTGCAGTATTGTATCTGAAAAATAAGGGGTAATTTCACTGAAATGCCTTCATATGAGAAATTATTTTTAAAAAAATACTTTATATTTATATTGAAAAGGGGGGAGCTCAAAAATGATTTAGTTGAAAATTGATAGTAGATACCTCTAATGGGTTTGAATCTAGAGCCAGGCTGATAGGGACCTCTTGCTCCTTTTAAGACTCAATCGTAGTCTCAATGCAACGATTACCTCCTTTTTAGAACTGAAAAAGTACCGTTGTCATGCAAGAATTCGGAAAGAGAATTGCAAATCGAAACTTCGCTACAAAACATTATTCATTTGAAACATACTTCTGCCAATGTAAAAACAGTAACACCATCAACCTGATCCTAGTAGGACCCATAGTTTAACATGTTGTCAGTTTTCCTTCACCCTTATTAATTGTTGTCCTCTACCAACCGTTCAGTCGGATACACTAAACCATTGAAAGTGCAATACAAATCCATATCTTTTTCTCTGCGCCAGACAGTTTTTCTATATCTATCCATATCGCGTGAAGGGCACTCACTCATTTTTGATACGGTGTGCTCACCGGGAGCCCAAATCATTTGCGGCTCTCTAGCACCCATTAAGACCAGTTGACGCCTTATATCACCGGAAACAAACCGATTGCCACACTCTCTCACTTTTTTGCCTCCCTTTTCCGCAGGGGATGTTTGCGTTTCGGCCAATTATTGCCACCTTTCGTATTATGATCCAAATGACTGTATTAGATCGGAAGACGATTAATTTTTGCATTTCGTTTGACGTAAAAATTAAGATGGCCGCCTGGTTCGAGATGAGCCGGATCACGTTGGAAGAGACCCGCCTCATTGCCTGTTAACTCTCTCATTATTGCACGCTTAGATTTAGTTTTTCGAATTCATTGTTTCTTTTCCTTGAACATTGAAGAAAACTGATTTCAAACTTCACTCGCGTTTTCTTTCTTTGCTTGAAACTTTGAAACAATACGCTTATCCTCACAGATCTACTCGATAAAACATGTGCATTCACTGTAATCGCTTTATATTCGCTCCATTTTTGTTTTCTTCTTGTATTTTCTTTAGTTAGTTATAACTTCTGACGAGAAATCCGTATAATTAACAAAATCCTTTACGCTTCCCTTCCTGATCAAGATCTAACAAAACTAATCATTGACTGTAGTAATGACTTCCAAAACAGTTAGATTAAATGTGATTGCAAAGACTATAGGATGTGTTCAGTAACGCGTTCCTAATAAGTTTTTCTGTCTGGAGTTTGCTGAATCCAGAGATCTCGTGCTTAAGATACGTGGATTCTTTTGGAACGAAGTTATAGTGATTCCGAACCGAAATGTTCCAAAACACCAGAAAGATATCTGTAAATAACAATTCAGTTGCATTTTTCCAAACCGTTCCACTGGTAAAATCTCTATTTTCGTCTTCAGTTAACAAAATACTATGTTTGTTCTTTCGCAGTGTTCTTTTCAATGCACCCAAAGCATCTGGTCAAGCTCATAAATATTCAAAACATCCTCATTATCATCTTTCACTTACCGTAGTTTTTATATTGCTCTCTCAACCATATTATCCTCTCCATTTTCCCCATGAACATCTTTGTTATGAGTTCGAGCATTTCCAGTTATCTCCTATTATTTTGCCTATCCGCACCCTGCTTTCCAGTACAGTACAAACAATAATATAGGGGTGCCAGTGCGCGACAAACACACACGTGGGTCCACACGTTGCGTATTCCGGATCGTCTTTCATGTTGTTTCCAGTCTGTCAGTCTACCTGGCGACTCAGTTACAACAAGACAATCCAATGACCAAAGAATGAGAGAGTGTGTAAGATGAAGAGAAACAGAGATCAACAAAAGCGTTAGAGGGGAAAAGGGGGGCGGAGACTATTGGAATGGCTCCGCGCGCGTGTTTTCATGTAGTTTTTCACGCATTTACCATTTAAAATTTGCCATTTACTCGACTTAACGACTCGAAATTATTCATCGAGTCGTTCTTTTGAATACTATATTACAGAGAATGATACAATTACTGCTGGTTGGTATCACAGTTGTTGGATCACAACATATGACTCTTTGTGACTATTATGAAAAACTTGGTTTGTGAGAAAAAATAAATTATCTTTTCAAAAGAAATATTTGCAGGAGTAGCCAAATCAGAATGTGGTCATATCATAAAACCACAGAGAGATTTCGGATTTTTCAATCCTTCCACTTATGAAACACCAAATACTTTTCGGTAAGTCTCATTTTTGAAAAAGCATTTAGAAGAGCTTAGGAACTGACATTAGATTTTTGATACTGTCTGAAGAAATTCAGGTTCAAAGAAGATGTAAAATTTCCTATTTTCAGATTCAGCAGTTATAATTCGAACGGCAACAATGTAAATCCACAATTCAATGTTTTCAATTCGTTTTCAAACAGTCAGTTTTCTATCTCACATTTAGAACGAAAAAGCTCTTGCTTTTTCAGGTCTTGTTGGAACACTTCCTCTATGTCGAAACTATTTTCATTCATGTATGACTTCAACGGCTTGTGAATCTGGAACAATCTGTACGAATGGACTGGAACAAGGTTCCTGTTGCACGAACCCCCATCAAGCGAGCTGTCCATCGGTTACCTCCATGAATATTAACTGCAGAAAAACAAAAAGTGTGAACTGGTGAGTTCGAATTATAAAAACTGAAAAAATATCTAGGGGGCACCCGGATTTGAACCAGGGACCTCTCGATCTGCAGTCGAATGCTCTGCCGCTGAGCTATACCCCCACTGTTATGAATGAAAGTCTTTTTCTTCGTATCTGATAAGAAAGAATATAAAGAAAAGAAAAGAATATGGGAGAATAAGGAAGATGAAGTAGAGAAAGAAAAAGAAGGAAAGAGGAAGAGAAGTTGAGAAGACAGGAAAAATGAATGTGTTTGTTGCAGGTGCAACAGTGATATGGATTGTCGTGGTGGATCTACGACGGCGTCGATGTGTTGTCCAACTGGCTGCAATTATAACATGTGTGTGCATGTTGGAGCTCAAGTTTTTCATCCAAGAAGAAGTATTGGTAAGTTATACAAATCTTATATGTGATCCATTTTTTTCATTTCTTTACTGAATTTTGTATTCAACTTTTCTTGCCTTTCGATTTCGATTAACTTTGAATATTTAAGTTTTCAACTCATTATCTCCAACTGCTGCTTCTTCTGATCAATGTCCTGATCCATTCCAATTAGGAGTCAAATGTGTTGCCACGAGAGGTTCGAATTGGTGTCACACTGATAATGATTGTAGAAGTGGTCTATATATCAGAAAGTGAGTTTCTCTTTCTCAAATCGAATCCCTTCATACTGAATCCAAATGATTCTTCAGATGCTGTGCTACCAATTGTGGATACAATACGTGTGTAATGAAGTTCAATGACAAGTGGATCATTGCTTAATTTCTTTCTTAAGTAGATCAATCAAATGTCTGTAAATACGATAATTTTGGGTGTCTTCTTTCCGTGCAGAACCAGTTACTATATTTCTACTCAGATGCATTCATCTCTCATATTTTATCCGAGTGCCTTTTCTTTGTGTCTTTCCATTTCAATTGATTCATCGAAAATTTAATTTATAGAAAAATAGTTTTATTCAATTAAAAGATGCAAAACTGAATGAATGAAACGAAAACAAAAACCGTGATTTTTGAATTCCGTCGTTAATTTTTTGAAGAGACAGTCGATTCTTTGCACTTTTTGATCACTTTTAATGGAACTAGTCTTTTGTAAAAAATCAAAATTAGGACAATAGCAATGAGGAGAGTTGATGCTTGAAGAACAATAACGTAGCGGTATCCAGAGTATTTGAATATTGCTCTGCAACAGGAGAAAACATTGAAAATTCGATTGCTTTGATTTCAATCGAATACTTACGTCGAAGTGATAGAAGCAATAACAGGTGCCAAACTTCCTCCTAATGAAAAGAATCCTTGCATTGTACCTTGTTTTCTTGGTCCAAGAATTTCAGAAAACAGAGCTGGAGATGGAGTTTCCACAAATGGGAAAGCTACACCAAAAAAGACAATAAAGCAGAAAAAATAAATGAAAATCGGGACTCGAGTTGTTTCATTACACCATAAGTATTCCGCATAACAGCCACCTGCTTCTGTAGTTTCCATTCCTTTTGGTAAGAAGTTGAGTGGTCCAGAATAGAATCCCCATGGATACATGAAAAGCTGGTAAAGCAGGAAAAATGTGAGACCGAAAAGCATTTGCTTTCTTTTGTCACTGAACAAATAGAACGATTGATCTCAATGATCTAGAAACAATTACATTTTTCCGATTCTAGTGGCACCTTGCGCAATATTGAATGACACTGAAATGGCACTACTGATTGCTAATGCAATTCCATTGTAGAATATTGAATCACTATCTTTCCAGTCGTATAAAACTGTCGTTAATGGAGATGACATCCTGGAAAATTATTTTAGAATTGATACTTCTTTGAAAATCCATACACTTCAATATTTGTAGCTGTCATATTCACAATCATGAATAGATAAATGCAAATAAGGGCAGCTGGGATATCAAACATTGGTACTTGGACATCATCTTTCTCTTGTTCTTCTTTAGTCACTATTCCAACGTAACTCTCATTGAAAAAGAAATAAATGATCAAACATCCGAAGATACAAATTAACACCATCAGATATGATACTACCGTATACATATTCAGTACAAGTCCTCCAAATTGAATACCTTCTTCACCAAGAGGAGTGAAGACGGCCTGTAACAGTTTTCATTCTGAAAAATTAATCCAAATTGATTCTTACAGAAATAACAGGACCGAAA
>GL379819.1:765830-780905 GCA_000143925.2 Caenorhabditis brenneri | reverse complement strand
CGGTACCCGGGGATCCCACCGCACACTACAACTCTACCTGTAGTTTGTGACATTGGAATTCTATCAGTTTCGACCAGACACAAAAAAGAAGGATCCCCATTTATCTATCATTTTCAATTCTCACACCTTCAAATAATTTTATTTTTTTTTGAAAGAAACAGCAAGGAGATGACGTGGCAGTTTGCAGAAGACATCTCCATCATTATCACATTATCGTAAGTATTCACATTCACGAATAATGTGGATTGCTTTTCCACGCATTCCTTCAAACTGACCAATTTGACACATTGTACGTTTTTTTTGCCAATAAAAATAAATTTGGAAACGTACTGAAGATCAAAATAACAATTATCGGAGCTCTCAAAAGATTGTGCATACCTCTCAATATTCGAAATCGTTTCATTTTTCACACTAAATACAAATGAATTTGATATAAATATCTTATGTTCTTTAATTGTTTTGTTTACAGTTCAAGAAAATCATGATTCTGATAATTTGAACGTCGTCTGGATTTCGTCACGAAAGTATCTTTTATCACGAAAAACAACATTAAAACACGTTTGATAACCTTTTGTAAAACTGGTATTGAATCAAATGACTCTTAGTTTTTGACACTACGGGTGGTCTAAATTTAGATGACAAAAGTGATATTTATAGATGTTTCTGGAAAATGATAATGAAAACTAGTTTTCAAAATTGATAATAGTATCCGAAAAACATAAATTCGGCTGCAGATTTTTGTGTATAAAATGTTCCAACGGCCAATCTGTTTGCAATTTAATTAAGGAACTATTATAATCTCACTTTGTTGATACAAATTGAACCCAGACATTGCCGAATTCTTAGTTTCACAAAGTTTGTATCAGGCTGGAGTATTAGTTGAATTCTTGTTTTGAAGTTTCAGAAAAATACTTTGAGCCGTATATTCGAAACGTCATTATTTATTTTTCTTTTTATTCAAAATTCGAAAAGTCGAGAAACATATGATGTGATGTTTTGATATTAAAAAATGTCACACAAAGATGACAATAGTACCATCACAAATATAGGTCGGAAACAAGTCTCGTGGACTTCAAAACAGTAAAAAAATAGTCAGAGATCATGGACTGTTTAGTAGAAGAATTGAACACGAAGAAGAATATAAAAGAATGAGGATTAACCTTTGACTGGAATTTCAATTCAGTATGAATTCCAAATTCAAGAATAGAAAAAGAGAAAAAAAAGGAGATGAAGTTAAAGTTATTGTCATGATGACCGTGCCGATCTGCCATTGGGCTTAAGCAGAAATGTACAAAAAAGGAGGAAAACGACTGATTGCGGCATATGTAGTGAAAGAGGGAAAGTATATGAAGAGATTCAGAAGACATTAGCGGCTTCTGGTGTGTTGCTGTTGTCGAATCGCAAAAAAATTAAACTGGAAAGAGGTAGAATGAGGAAGAAAACGGAAAAAAATGCAGAGGAAGGTGAGAAAATATAAGAGAACTATGCAGATTGATTCTTGAAATTTGATGATAGCAAACTATTCATTATGGATTTTTAATTTTTATAATTTATTCAATTTTGCACTTCTACTCAATGGCCTAATTTTTCTTCAAATCAACAATAACATTTCAACAGAGTTCTTTGTTGCAAATAGCCTTAAGAAGGGTTATGAGCTTTTATAAATTTAACAGCTAGTGATAACAAAACTTATAGTTTTAACATCTCATTGAATGATTCTTAATGTAGTATTCCTAAAGAATCTACCCAATTTTAAAACAAGCTGTACCAAGAATCCAGAACCCATTTGTATATCCAAAGAGAAGGTGTGAAATTTCAAGTGATTCAACAATTTCATTCTTTCCCGTTCCTTTCCCTTTTGTGTTGTTCTGATTGATTCGAAACGATTTCTCATTTGGTTTACTGAAACCGTTGGCAAAACTGTTTGAAAGAGGAAAAAGGCGAAGATTCGAGAATCTCGTTTATTCAATTTCTTTTGATTAAAAGTAATCGAAAACGTCACTTTTGCCCTACAGATGAGATGATCAGATGATCGATGATTTTATAGTTGGAGGAGAGTCATTGTATATAGCTACGATTAGATACTGATTTCAAAGTTTAGAAATCAAGACACATAGTATCTTGAGGGATTTTTGAATTGGAAAAGAAATCGAGAAAAGAAGACAAGAAGATATAGGTAAAAAAAAGAAGAAGGGATTTGAAATGGCAGAACGTCGGGAGATGAATTGGCAGAAGGATGCAAAACCAGTCGATGTTCGATTCGGCTAATCATAACTAACTTTTCCTCTTTACTTTATTTTTATTTCTACTTGCGATAAAGAACAACTTGTTTTTGTTTTGTTGTTTTCTCTTTCTGGATTTTCCATTAAAATTAAGAGGAGACGATGGAATAAGTTGTTGATTACTAGGAAACAAAAATAAAAGGAACAGTTAAGATGGGCACTGTCTTCGAAGTTGAAAATGAATGGCAATTGGAATTGGTGGAAAAACAAGGTCAATGAGCTACAGTTTACAACTAAACAGAAAAGCTAGAACAAAATATGTTTTCGTATCAAGATTTGCATCCCTGTACCACTAAAAAACTGGTAAACAGTGTTTGCACCGTGTTATCTGACACTAATTTGTTTTAATTTTCTGATTCCGGAAGCTTGATTACCTGATTGAGTGATGATCAGGTTCCCATGCAAAGTTTCATAAACTAGTCGATTCTCTCATCTTTTATCCTTCATCTTTTCAATTTCTGATCTGTGTATTTCTTGATTGTTGCAATACACAAAAAAACAGACACTTCCGAATCTCAACGTTGATCAGACGGACACAATATTCATTGAAACCGGTTCGGTGTGGAGGATGGCAGGATTACGTGGTTTTGGCGCAACCTATTCAGTCTTTTTTTCTCGAATCAACTAAAAATGTTTATCGAAAATCTTTTTGACCCTCTCGACGATTTAGTTATTTGTTGGTAAACGGAACAAGTTTCGATTGAACTTAAAACTAAAATACGAAGACGATCAAATGGAATTCCGATGAAAAATGTCACGACTGAATCGGTTCGAGGTCATTTCAACTGGTCTTATCGTAGCTTATGATAACTAATTCAATGCAAAAAGCTTTCAGTTTTTGATTAGTTGAAACGGAGAAAGGAAGAAAAATGAAAGTATTAAGTTCGATGAAATTGAAACGATTTGAAAAAAAAGAAGAAGGATAGAGAAAAGAATGGGGTCAATGAGATTCAAATGTGAATACTTTCTTAATCCTATTCTTCCTTTTTTTTCGGACTTTGAGAAGTTTCTTTACGAGACACTCAAATGCATTATTCACTATTTTAAAACTAATTAAGTGGAAGCAAAAATCAGGAAGACTCAACTTAAAATCTCAATTTTTGAATATCTCGGTTAAGCGTTTTTAAAAGATGTAGCTAAAGAAGTCAAATGAAAATTAAATTTGAACTCACTTTTATTTGATCCGTGGTCTCTGGGTGGTGTATATTATATATATAGTTGCAACGCGTTGTGAGTTCTCAAAGTAATTTTCTATCTAACCTGAGCATGCTGTTTTCTTATCTAATCTCTCAACTTTGAGATTTATGGTGTTGTTTATTTGAAAACATTATGCATTATGAATGAATATACAACCTTTATATCTCCTGTGTGCCACTATGAAAAAACATTTATGCTTTTTGATACAAGTAACTAGGTGTCTTGCAAAAATTTATATCTGAACCTGAGAAAGAATTAAATTAGCTGGAATCAAATTAAAGTTTGGAAGGGGGTAAAATAATGTTACAAGATTGATCCTAGAAAAGTTCGTAAGATAAGGATTAAAATCAAACAAAAAAGCAGAACACTTTGAGCAGTCCAACAGTTATAAATATGCTCTGTTTTGAAGATTGAAACGGAATTGTACTTACTCTCAGATCCTTTAAATTCATAGCCCTCACTAGCTGCGGACATCTCCAAAATTTGTGAGATGACTCTCCATTCCCACAGTTTTTTAAACCTTACAGAAGTGTTTGAATAAAACTCACCAACACACCGGTAAAACGAGAATTGTAGGAGTGAAAAGTATCTCTTTTCGTATTCAGATGAGTTCTTCTCCTTCGTTTATTCTTCTTTTTTCGTTTTCCTTTTTCTCGTCTCGCATGACAACGAGAGGTGCTTCTTGGTGTTTTCTCACTCGTTTTCTCTACCTGAAATGCAGTTGAGCGAGGAGTGAGAAAACACGAGTGAGGGACTTCCGTTTCCGTTTTGACAACGAGTAAAAATGTATACAATAGGCAGGTGTTTTCGGCTCGGTTTGTTCATATACACACAATGAACCCGCCTCATTATTTCATGAGTGGAACACAGTTCGAAGATCACACAGACCAAAAAAACCTACTGAGTTGTTCCGAAGTCATAGAAAAATGAAAGATATTTGAATCATAAAATCAAATGATCAGAATGAAGATGAATCTTAAAGCTGCACTCGTATGACGTGATAACAAATATGAATCTTTTAAAGTCTCCCATTTTGTATAGTTATTTTCTTTCAAAAAGATTACTCTGTCTAGTAGTTGTTTCAATTTAACATTTGTTATATCAGTTTTCAAGGTAGAAAAAAAGGTAACCAAGAAAACTGGGGAAATCGAATCACTCTGAAAATGTTTAGTATTCATCGTCCACACTGTAAAACCGTTTACTCTCTCTGATTGCAGATAACGAGATTCGTTACTACTGAAGAACTTCAATTACAAACAAGTTACCCAACAATTTCCAGGTTTTGAAATTGATTTCGTTTTCAGGAGTTAGTTAAATTGCTGATAAGTAAAAACTAAAATTGTTTCGAGTTGTGATACAAAACGCCAACCACAGTATATCGAAATCAACTTTCAGAATGGACTCCATCCCATCTGGTATCCCATTTCATAGCTGTTTTGAACTGAACCTCGTTTCCGAACAAAGGTATACATTAGAAATAAAAAAACAACAAGGTTTCAAAATTGATGAATTTATTGGACTCAAAGAATTGTGGAAATCAAATGCTGCAAAAAAGGAGCTTCGGAATAAATAAACACGATAAGAATACCCATTACAAGGCTGTGGAAAGCCGGAGAGAGCATGAAAGAGTCTTTGTGTGGAAAACGAGAAATGGAAGTTTTAAATAGGAAGGAATTTCTACAGATTTTGTGTTCAAGAAGATGGTTATTGGCATCAGATGACTGAATAAAGTCATAACAGAATACAGATAATCAAGAAAATAAATCGATTGATCAGACCACAAATTGGAAGAAGAGTTTGGACTACAATTCGAATTAATTTCCAGAGAATAATGATGGGAAAGGAGGAAAAGTCAGAGCGAGAGCATTACCAGAAGAGAAACAAGTTGTAGAATGACGTTGTGAGAAGAAGAGACGGCCCTTAAGCGTTGTATCTTGTCGAGAACAACTTCTTGTCAAGAACTCCCAATGCTGCATTCGTGGCTTCGAAATCAAATTCGCCGTTCACATCAATGTCTCTGAAAAACAGTTAATCTATCAAATTTTCAAAGGATTTTTATAGTACCTTCTCTGAGCCAACAGCTGAGCACCACGGTTACTGTAGCTGCCCGCGACATACAACGGTGCTGGATAGCTGACTGGATGATACACAATTTGGTGATCATAACAAAGGTCGTTCGTCAACTTCTGGAAAAAAAAAACGAATTATGATTTTTCAGAACAGAAAATAGAGTTACCTGATATTTGTCTAGAGTTGTTGCTTTGTCCGTGTTGAAGACGATTGCATACTTGGCAGCCTTGTTCGTTCCTTGCCTAGCCACTGCGGAGGATCCGTACCACTCACTAATGACTGGATTGACAATGGTCTCGTCGACGATTGTTCCTGGTTCCAGGTTGGACACGCCTCTCTGTATTCAATAGAAAGTTTAATTACGTCTGTGAACTCAAAAGCTTACTTGGTCCTTTTTGTAGAGGCGAGTATTATGGAGTTTTGAGGCAGCAATGAGAGTGAGGTGAGGTCTATTTGCAGGATCGAACGCTGTACAAGCGTCTTTCACTTGTTTGGAGTACACTTCATTAACTAAGGCATACTGGCCTTCAGTAACTCCACTGAAGTATACAATGATATTATTAAGAAGAAGTCCACCATTGTTCTTTCTCTTCTCTCTCAAGCATCTCTCAATGACAGTTTTGATGATTGGACCGTAAACCTGCAAGGAAAAGAATATTATAGCAAATTGACACCAGAGTCTGAATTATTTTAGTGTTGCAAAATTAATTTTTAACCATTGCAACAAATTTAACAACCGATTCAGTAATTCTAAGTTTTCGATAAAACTTACGTCATTCGAACGTTGAACGTAGACGTATCCTCCTGTAAAAGCGGTAGGGTGGCTCGAGATGTTTGCGGCAAATCCTACAGCAATCGGTGCCTTGAAAATATAACAATTAGAGAATGAATTGAGGTAAAAAAAACATACACTTCCATTTCCGCCTTTCTGTGAAGTCTCGAATCCGATGATCAGCTGTTGTTGTTGGATGCAGTCGATAACAACTTCATAATTCATTCCGCCCAGCTTGACGTTAATCTGGAAATTATATAAGTGTTCATTAGTCAAAAAGAATGAATATTACCTTGTTAACAATATTCTTCCTTGTATTCCCTTGATTTGGAATACGTTCAGCCGTCTCATAGCGAATATCCTGAGTGATCACATCATACTCTTGTTCGAGGGCTTTCATTTCTTGATGGTAATTGTTGTTACTCTTTGTGATGAAAAGCAACAATTGCAACTTATTTTTAACTGCATCAATGAAAACAGGCTGAAAAAAATTAGAAAATAACTTTGAAGTTGGTGAAAATGCTTACTCTTAAGTTCCCATTATCAATATAAATGATCCCGGGTTGATTCACATCCATTCCCATTTCTTTCATTGTGGTGATGAGAGGCATGATAGCCTTCCTAAAAGTTTATCAACCAATATTAGTGATAGGAATAATTGAAACTAACTCAATCGGGACGTTTCTATCGAAGACGACCTTCCAGTTGAGTAGCTTAGCTGGTCTAAGGAACTTGGTAATATTGAAGTCGGTTGCTGGTCCACGTTTGTTAGGATCATTCCATTTGACTTGGTTACCACCGAACTTGATATTTGGTTTATCAAGAACATATCCAGTGACAGTCTCTGGTTCCGAAACTTTGACGAATCCTTGACGATCTTTTCCAAGACCGACAGTGGCTACAACTGCGTTCGTTCTCTGTTGACGGTCTTTAGGCCACGCAGATGCGAGCTGTAAATAATGTGATTCGTTGATTCAGCTGATAAAAGGTTTCTCACCTTGATGAGCTTCGCCTGTTCATCCTTCGACATCTGCTCAGTCCGGACTGGTTGTGATGGACACAATACCAAACATTCGACAGGAATATTTTGAGTCTGTTCATCTCGTCCTCTTGCAAGGATGGTGAAAAGTTTTGGGTATTGAAGAGTGATACCGTACTTGTCTTTGAAGTACTGGAGAACAGTTACTAGTCTTCCATTTTGATCAAACTTCTGCTCACTTGCTGACAGTCCAAATCCCTTGATTTTAATCATAACTCTCTCATTTCCAAGATCCTTGAATCTCCCATAGTTCAAATAACACGAGAGACCAACAACACAGTTCTTGACACTGATGGACCAAGTAGAATTCGGCTTCATGTTTTCATTGAAACCACGATAAGCCTTTAGAACTTTGATCAATTCCTCATTATCAGGGTGGAATAGTGTTGTTTTGACTGAAATAATATTGTGATTGTCAGAATTTTCAAATAAAAAGCTTACGTTCAGTGGCCATGTAGAGAGTTGGAGTTTTGTCTTTTCCCTCCAAAGTTTTGATGGACTTGCTAGTTCCAATCGCAGACACTTTGAGACCTTCTCCACCGACGACCGGAATATCGATTGTGGCCGGGTCGTACTCGTACAGATAATGCACACAGTTCCCCAGGGTAAGGACATTAGGACTGAAAGATAGCGTATATTTCTTTTTATATAATTTTTTGTAATGTGATAACTACCAATACTTACTCGTCCAATGGCGTTCCAGAAACGATCAAGCTCAGTGCTTCCAAGATGGTTTTGTCGGCTTCTGCCGGGCAGACATTGATGGACTTTGCCACATCGTTCGAAGTTGTTTGGAAACTCTCAGCCACCTTGGTCAACTTCATTTCGGCTCTCAGGAAGCTCGGATTGGCAGAAATGTCCTGTCCAGTGACAGTGACAGTGAGGGTCTGAAAAAGTAGAATTTAAAAACACCGAGTCACAAATCATCACTATGAAAAACTAACATCGTTTTTAAGCCGCGTCAAGCTGTACAGGCACTTTTGACGGTCATAATAAAACGGTCCTCCCTTCTGCAACTCCGGGCTCTTCTGAGCAGCTTTTCTATAGACGAGAGAGCAGCAGTCCTTGTTTCTTTCATGCTCTGGACCTTTCGCCACTGAGTTTGACTTCTCCTTGGAGTGCTCAGTTCCATCCGCCTTTTTGTAGTAGAAGTTGATCTCCACAGAGTATTTGAAGATAGGTTTGTTCTTCTCGACAGCTGAAAAATGAAACATTTAAAAATGGAAATATGAAAAAAAAGAAACCGTGAAACTCACTCAGTTTTCGGAAGTTTGTTGCGATCTGCACCGGTGTTCTTCCTGCTGGTAGACTTTGTTTCTTGGCGGCCAAAGGGACATGTCCAAGATTCTCATTGTTCAGGTTGACAGCTTCCAGGCGTCCAGCAACATCGTTTACGTTCGCCATGTTTGATTCGCTTACTGAAAACAATAAATCTATGAAAGTGAAGCATGTCAAGGAAATGAAATGAAAGTAAGATCATAGTTGATATTGGAAATTTTGTTTTGTTGTAAAATAGGGAGGCATGAGAGCGCGTTGATTCCCAAGGGAACACATTCAAAAAATGACCATCGGAAAGATCCCTATCGCTTCAAGACATCGTTCAATTTTAGGGTGAGCAAGAAATGTGTCTGAAGGGGAGATGGTTGTCAATCGCCTGCGTCTCACTCATAGTGGAACGAGAGATACCGAAACAATACACAGAGAGAATGAGTAGACAGAGGAAAACCGTTGATTCTTTCTGTGATAGCAAAAAAATTATTGAACAAAGAATGTTCTTATTTCGAAATGGACATCTTTATATTGGCTACCGTAACTGCAAAAAGAGGCGGAGCTAGAGGGAGAGAAAAAAAAGAGCAAGATAATATGGAAAGAGAGGAGTTTACGGCATGTCCGGAACTTTTTTCTCAGGGAAAAAATAGGCCTAATGAAGAATGGGAGGATTGACGGAACGACAAGAGCAAAAATGACCGTCTCGCACTTTCGAAACTCCGTCTTTCATTTCGTACTACTGGTGTCAAGCAGAATACGGTACTGCCTCAAGTCTTTTCATGGGTTTTCTTTCTCTGACATGAGTAATGCAATGACACATATTACACCAAGTAGTCAAACAATTTTGAATCGAGACATTCAAAGAGGGCATGGTACGTCTTGAGAAAGACGGTACAAACGAATCAATGCAGTTCTTTGAAAAATAGTTACTTTGTGAAAATACAGTTTTCTAACGTCGTTCATTGGTTAGCTCGGTTATGGGGATTAATAATATTACCACAGCTTTCAAAATGACATGTGGTCATATGACTTATTAGAGTTATCTATGCTGAATGTTTAACCGAATTCTGTGATTTCTCGCAGAGAATTTCTAATAAGCTACCGCTATGGAAGTTCTCTTTCAACTGTAGGACTGTCATAAAAATGATACGATGTACTTGTTCCCTAATTTCCTTTTATAGTAATCCTAGCTCAGTTCTTTCTTAACTAACTCTTTCTAACTTATCAAAACAAGGTGCTCCGCTGACCACTCTAAAGACCGTTTCAATAAGCTCATCCTTCTTTGGAGTTTTTTCTTTGAAAAAATTACTCCGGTGAACAAAGAGGGTCTCTAAGGATCTCTAGGGAAGCAAGAGTCTGGTTTTTGCTTTATTTTGTAGTTAGTATTCTCTTAGGTACTTTTATCTAATACTGTAGTTTGCTTTTGCTGAATTACTTATAAAAATAAAAAGCAAAACTCTAAAATTGCAAAAAACTGGCAGCAGGCTACTGAAACAATTGAATACAAAATCAGCAAGACTAAAATTTACAGTAATGGGAAAACCAACCACATACACTGAAGGTCTGTACAAGGAGCAAATCATTGTTGTGGTAAACACGAAGAAGAAAATGAACAGGTGTCCATATGGTCTGCTCTTTCGCGCGTTGCCCTAAAAAACTGGCCTCCTGGACGTGGCCTAGTTCTACGTGTTCGCAACAGAGCGCGCTTTAGAGCAAAGTATTCCTCACACGGTACGACAAATCCGACCCGTGGCCTAGACAATCGAAAAGTTCGGCCGTATTGCCTTTAACACACACGCTTAACACAGGCCTCTGATATCTGGAATGTATAGGGCGATTTTCCGAGTAGAAGTTTGACAAAGAAGAATTGTTTTTGGAACTCGATTTTGGTTAAAAACATCACTCTATCAAAATTTGTTTCCAAGTTTGCTTGGTTTTGTCGTTTTCTAACAAAATATGTATGCGAACTTTGAGAATATTGTAACAGCTGCAAGTGAGTCTCAAGCAGTTCGTTTGGTAACACAAAACACGATATACAGAACAACATGCACAGGTTGTTGAAGAGAGAATTGATAAATGGAGAAAGGTATTTGATTGCAGGAACAAAGAGTGGTCACCTACTATCGGTTATCGCTCTCTCCTGCCATCCAGTGACTGGTCGTGCTGGTTCGGTTCAAAAGTAGAGGAAAAGAGCGAGAGAGAGTGAAAGAGAAAAGGAACAAAACGAGAGAAACGGGAGGAATTGTTAGAGCTTCCTAGAGGAAAAAAAAACAAATATTTGGTTTTTGCACAACAAAACGTCCGAAGATGTTCTCCATAGCGTTGAACTGTGAAGACGTATTGATTTTTAAAAACGGGACCAGGAGAATGGTACATTGTTGGCAAAAAGAGAGGGGTGACCTTCTAAATGCTGCGTCTCCTAGAGAATGATGCTCTTCATTACTGGGAAGGAGAGGCATACAACGGACATTGAGTAGTGTCCAAAAACGAGTGAAACAGAAAAGACGTCAGTTGTTCGTCTCCGAGCCTCTCCGTGGAAGGCAATTAATCAAACGGTCAGCAGACGAAGGGGTTTCGGTCGACAAGAAATGGACACACAGAAAAAAGACATACAAGAAGACGAAGAACTCGCATCAAATATTCAAATGAAAAATGATTACGGTGGTTTCTATTAATGTAGCTTGTGATATTCCGTGAAGTACGATATGGGTGATAAAATCATTAGAATTGCAGTGTTTTCAGTATCATAAACAATCAGATTTTTCAAACTTCGAGGTGAAGTTATGCTCAAGAACGCTTAGAAAGTTTTCATTCTTTGTTTCTATAAACACTCATATTCTCCTCTTGAAATCATACTCAATAGTTACTCATTTAATCTGCAAACAAGTTTTTCAGAAGATTACCCTTTTTAGATCTTTTCCAAGTATTGAGCGTTCAAACTAAACAAGAACTATTTTCGAGCAAACGAAACACTTTTCATTGATTTGAAGTTCACTTCCACATTGATATTTTCTTGATTTTTGCTTCTGATCAGAAAGTGTCGTTTTCTCAAAAAATTGCCACGCTTATCATGTGCTTCCTAGAGCCACGCTTTATCATAAAAATCAATTTACAACCTTTCATTGCCTCCACTGACACTATTTCTTCTTCTTCTCTCATTCCGTAATGAGCTCTATTTCGACCGCAATATTTTTACTTTCAATTCTTGTATTTTGTTCACCAAATCCATTACAAAACACTACGAATATAGTTGATACACCTAAAAAGCATTTGTACAATCCATTGGTTTGCTATGTAGAAACAGAAGGTGAGACCATCAAAATAGAAACTGAAAAGAATTTGAAATATTCATTCAGGAGAATTATACGGAGTCAATTATCACGAGAGTCAACGACATGAACCATGCGGACCCGATGTAAAATATTGCCAAAAAGTTACAGCACACTTCAGTGAGTTTACGAAAAATCATTGAGAAAAAAGTGCGAATTCTGTTTTTTCTACAGTTGCTGCTGGAGGAGAGATTACAAAAATTACAATGAAAGGATGTGATACTGTTTCTCTTCTACCGCATTTTGCAGGATTGGAGTGTAAGGTAATAATTGAAGTTAGAAATATACAAAACAAATAAACTTTCGTAGAGTAATAGTAAATTGAACAACAGTACTCGATTTGTTTCCCAACTGATTCCGTTTGTGAAAAAACAAATCTAGTGAAACTATCTGCTTGAAATTTTGAACAACCACATCCTGAGAGCTTGTAAACTATTTTCAAAAATTCTATCATTTTCTAGTTGTCATAAATAGTCTTTCAAACAAAACTTATTTTTTCCAGGGAAATGGGTGCGCAGAGCGTTCCGAAGGCGATGAAATCTATAACGTTTGTTGCTGCAATTCTGAAACATGCAACTCCACTTTCAGTATTTCTCCTCTTTTCATTTCAGTCATTTTCCTTATCACCTCATTCTTGTTTTTCTAACCCATGCTCTCCCGTTCTCACAATCATTTGCTATTTATGGTCACAATCCGGACGTCGTGGACGATATTTATTAGTTTTTTACGATTTGAAACCAATTTGCCAACTGTTTTACTGATTGTAATTTATATTCAGTTTGATACGGGAAAATGTCAACAGTATGAAGTTTGATACTTTTTTATGTTGTACATAAACGAGTGAAATTTTGAGGCATATTTGAATTAATTAATACTCAAGTTGAAATACAAAGTTAGTTTTTTTTGAGTACTCTTTCAAAAATAAAAGCTGTACTATTGTCTTTCGTTCAACGGAATGTCGACTTCATTCAATGGAATCTCGTTAGCTTCTTTGACGATTGAACGAATTAATATAAAAATCCCGGCCAAAAGAAGGAAGAGAACACTGAAAACTCATAGGTCTTTGTGAGATAAATTGAAGCAAGTACTCACGTGCATGTGAAAATAAAAGTTTCAAAACAGCATTCTGTTCCACAACATCTTTGATGTTTCCAACATCCGAACATTATTGATTTCACTGGTGATCCATCAGAAAATCGAACCTTAAACATATCAAAGTTTTTCGAAGTCAAAAACTCAAAAAGCTTGCTTTTTTTTTCAAACAATTTTCACAAAATAACTTCGTATAAGACTCTGGAGGCATTTCCTGTGAAAAGTATACTCACATTTTTCATTTCGGGATCTTTTTCAGTTGAATAATGGCAAGTTTTGAAAGATTTCCAGAATGAGTATATTAGCCCGTACCAATAATATTTTATTCCATTTATCCGAAATGAATCATCTTGCTTTCGAATTACCAATGTTCCATCAGTTTGTTTTGTGAATAGTTTTTCAACTTTATCTGGTGCAAACAATGTTTCATAAAATTTGTCGGTGTGCTTGGTACGATAACTGTAAAAAATCTCCGATTTTATATGATAAGAAATCAAAAATGTACTCTGTATCTGTCAAGAGTTTCATTCGTTTCACTCTTTTATGAGCACATGTGTTTACGATTATAACAGTGAGTACAAATAAAATAGAAGTGACCTTTGAATTCATGGAGAAATCAATTGGTCAGTCGATGGGACAGAAGAAACACACAATTCAAAATGTGAAGGAAATTGAGACTTTCAATGTCATACAGACGCAGACATTCAATGAGACAGATTCAAAAAGGGATACATTCAATGAAGAAATTCAGTTCTCTTTTCATGACACATTTTGATTTCAGTCATAATACTGTTGTCTCAGGAAAACTATGAATCTCTCTGAAAATTCCACAATATAACAGGTTTGCTTGATGTTATCATTTCATTGACTGAAAAAATAGTTAACAAATAAATAATTATCCTAGAAAATAGTGTCGAACAAAGGTTTTCACTTGTAAATAACAAATAACTAAAATAAAAAATCGGAACAGCTCGTTGAAACGACAAGGGAAAACATCGAATCGCTTTTGGGGCAATAGCATCTACATTTCCAGTTGAACTCGTCGAGAATGTAGCATCCCTGGAAATCTTTCAATTTTCAGAACTGTAGATAACATAGTCAATCGGCTACCAAAACTTTGGAAATTATTACAACTTACCGGTTTATCAGTACAGTACTTTCGTATATGAGGAGGCGAATATCTTGCGGATGCGATTCCAAGGAGAATACAAAATATAATAGAAACAACAAAAGAAATCTTCATTTTGAACTCAAAATGAATGGGATACTATCGAAAGAAGAGGGCAATAGACTGGTGAAGTGAAGGGAAGAAGAAGATAAGAAGTACTTGGTCGTGCAAACGAACTTTTTTCGAATGCGCTCTTTGTGTTTCGATGTATCTCTCACGTTTCCAGGTGATTTATGAATGTAGAAGAAAAGAGAGGATCTTCACAAAAGAAGTGGTGACTGATTTGTGAACCTAGAACAAGAAAAAAGAACAACGTTTCATTGTTCAGAAATCAGTCGAAAATTTTAACGTTTTCGGAGAAAAAAAACTTCGTTGATGTTAATGCAGCTGCAATTTTGGCATTTTCAAGAGTCATTCGAAGTCATTCAAAGTTTCAAAAATATTTGAAGTTACAAATAATAAAATGGAAAACAGACCAATATCGAATCATCAAAAGCCAACCAACTTTCTCGCGCCCTGTGTGTCTCTTATATTTTTTGGTTCAAGTATCCACAGGAGGAGAGGGAGAGATGGGTAATTGAAATTCTTCCCAAGAAGGGTTTCCAAAATAAGCATTGGCGCGTCAAGTATATAACCTTTTTGTCTCTTTTGCAGTATTCGATACTTTTAAATCAGACATCTCTCTAACAGCTGTAGATCTGCTTGTTTCTCTGCTCCATATATCACGAAAGTGCTTCTGCTCAACAAAAAGATATTGTTCCACCTTGTTTCCCGAGACATTTTCACATTTTTTTTATAAAAAGCGCTGTGTTATATTGAAGCGAAATGAATAGTCCAGATGAGCCCCTCTCGTTTTT
>GL379819.1:720845-765820 GCA_000143925.2 Caenorhabditis brenneri | reverse complement strand
GTAATAGCTGTAAAGCTTTGAAAGTTGAAAAAAACCAGGAAAAGCCTTCTCCATTAATATTTAACCTAATGAGTCAGTTTGCAAAATGTTTTCTCCTTCAGTGAGGTTTTGCAATACCGAAGTGCTACAAAAACATAGCTTCCTTCGCGTATAGTAGCCAACTAGATTATGCACAAGCTTAGAATATCTGAACAAAAATTAATTTCACCCAACAATTAGTTTCCTATTTTTTTCAACAAAGTCTGACTGAAGACGATGCTCTGTCTTCCTATTAGCTTCTGACCAACAGCTGACTGAAGTCCGATCAGAACCTGTAGACCCTTCAACTTCTGACCAGAACTTGACCGAAGTCCGTTCAGAACCTGTACACCTCCTAACTTCCGACCGAAAGTTGCCGGCGACGGCGGAGAACAGTCAAAATCTGACCAAAGCCTGACCGAAGTCCGATCAGAACCTGTAGACCTCCTAACTTCCGACCGGAAGTTGCCGGCGACGACCGGGAGCAGTCAACTTCTGACCAAAACCTGACCGAAAGCCGATCAGAACCTGTACACCCCTAACTTCTGACCAAAAGTTGCGGGCGACGACCGAGATCATACCTTCCTCCGAAACCGTTATGGTCACCAAGTTCCAAAGGTATTATTATTTTCAAGTGATCAATTACATTAAATCAATTTTCAGTTCATTCAATCACGAGCTCGAACTGGATATCACGACGAAGCGTATTAAAAACTTTTCTTTTTTTTCTTTTTTTTTTACATTGACACTGATAAAATACAGAGACAGTTAATCACTATCATCTGACATCGAAAGACTTTCCAGAAAAAACTCGAAAATGACACCTTATCAATACATTTTCTTGCAATAATCCCTAAACATCGCACATTTTGAAGAAAGATTTATTGAGCAAGACACAAAGAATAATGACAAAAGTGATGATAATTTACAGACATGGTGGTTGACTTTTCCCAGGGTTCACACTTTCTTTGAAGTTACCAACTTATATTGATCAACAGCCGTGTTTTCTTTGCTTTGCATGTGGGTGAGGGACTCGTAAATTATCTTTCCGTCACTCAATGGAACAAGAGAAGTTGGACGACCCCATACGATGTCACCGTTTCCAATGAGATCATCAGCTGAAATCAGAAGTTTCATACTTGATTTTTCTTTTGATTTAAAAAAAAACTAGACTCACCTTTGCTCCACATACTGAAAACGTATGATCCATCTTTATTGTTGGATGTGTTCATTTCATCAAGAAGCCGAGAATACGTTGACAGTCCGTTGCATGGTGTGGCTGCGCGTCCACAGAATGTCGAAGTATAGGCTCCACATGCGTCTCCTGGCCAGAATCCATTTTTCTTGTTACAAGTTGCAGCAAGTAATCCAAACGTTCCTGCGCAGTTACAAAGTCCATAATTAGCACCAGCAATTCCTACGAACACATCAATTTTTTCTGTAATCGATGGTCCCAAATCACAGTTTCCATCGGTCCCATTGACAACTCCTCCTTTTATAACTTTTCTTCCGAGAGTCACTCCCATACTGTGGCTCACAACGGATACTTTGGCAGAACCTGTGTAGGCAAGCACTGCCTCAAAGAACTTCCGAAGACGTGTAAGATCCTTGCAATTGTGAGTTCGTGTCCCAGCTTTCGCTGCGATGTTGTCCTGCCAGGAAGTAGCATAAAGTTCAGCTGATGTGTATCCTTTTGTCTCAAAGTAGTCAATAGAGTTGTCCCATCCAGTGGACAAAGATGACGTCTTCAAAGCACTATCAGAGTTTCCATGTAGAAAAATAACCGGAGTCTTAGTTGCCTTGGTGAGAGTTTTAGTGAATCCTCCATAGCTTCCTTTAGTTCCATAATCGCTTCTCACAAAATCGTATGAACTGTATTGGTTACTGAAACAAAGGAAGTTTGAAACATTATGATTTCTCTAAAGCATCTGAAATTGATTCAACTAACCTTTTCAACCAATTTTGAAAATCAGAAGACAATGGACCAGTTAGAGATGAAGATGTTTGACCGAAAACGGTCAGAATTGCAATGCATATGTAGAACATTATGAATGAAAACGAATCGAATGGAGCAACAGTGATCCGCTTTCCCTTTTATACGGTCACGCCGTAGAGGCATGTGTTATGAACTGTGTCTTGAGTACTGATAACTGACGAAACATTGTGTAGGCGAAAAGCTGATTTTTACAAATTGAAGAGCAGTTAGCATTAAAAAAGAAAGAATTTGCGTAGGTAACATCGAACAAGTAAAAGACGAATCATATGTGTAGGTGTAAGTGATATCATTGAATGTGCATACTGTGGTTTAAGTGATGTGTGATGTACGAGTATAAAACAAATCAAAAACTTTTATATTATTCGTTAATGGCTTTTTTCGAAACTAAAATAATTTTTGTGAAGCTTTTCCAAAACATATGCCTAAGCATCCTATCAAAAACTCTGTAACTGAGCGGCCGTTTGAGTTGTTCGGACCCTAGAACAGCCTTCTCGAGGGGTATACAACTGCCGGCGTACTGAAATAGACCGGACTAATAGCCGGAAACATGATTATATCGGCACTCTTCAAAACCATTTTTCCAATCAAACGAGGCGGGAAGAAAAAAAAGATTAATTGTTCCAATATCTCATGCTGGAACACATAGATTTACAAGAGAACGACTCTCTCTAGCATCCTTCTGAAGAGGGGTTGAAATCAGGCCGGCAGGTCGTTCTGTTGCATATATAGTTGACGGTATTTCCTATTCTCATGTTTCAATTCCGGAATACAGAATCCCAAATGACGGTCATAACTAGGTTATTTTTTGACGCATCTTGATGATCGTTCATTTTGTTTGAAAGGCCTTGAAAGACACTTGATATGTCTTATTGGATCCATCTCACGATGATTTGACAAAAACAGTTACAACCCATTCCGTGCTATTCCGGAAAATCATTCATTATAATTTTGATCTAAAAAAAATTCGTGTATTCTTGGACACAGGTAGTTGTTGTAAAATGTAAGAAACTACTGTAGTTAAATGAACCAATACTATTTTTGAAATTGGATGGACCGAACAGAGGGATCAAAAAGTTGGATGGACTCAAGAGAAAGATCGAAAAATTGAATGGACCCAAGACGGGCACCTAAAAATTGGGTGGACCCAAAATGGCCATAATTAGAATGAAATGTTGAGAATCAGCTATTTTTTCAAAAAATGTTTTTATTTCTTTTTCAAGCGTAAAGTCTTATACTTCATCGAGTTTTGAAAACAAAAAATCACACAAAAACAGGTTCTCAATGAGTCATCGCCGTTCATTGGAATTTTTGGGTCCACCCAATTTTCAGGTACCCGTCTTGGGTCGATTCATTTTTTTACCCTTCTGTTCGGTCCATCCAACTTTTCGACCCATCTTTTGGGTTCATCCAATTTCAAAAAATGGCTTGGGTTCATTCAACTACAGTAGAACCACCGCAACAATAAGAAAAACTCTCGTTGTTATTCTTAGTTTGGGCCTCTTCCATGTAGACGACTTGGTTTGACCGGCATATTACACTTGTTTTGTTAATCAAATCAAAAACAAATTTGTTTCAACTATGTTTATTTGAACTTAAAAACAGATAGTATAAATTAACATGGGCTGTGAGAGACTTCGTCAGTTCCGAAGATTTTGTGCTGAGGGAAGCGCATCAACTCCTGCGTATATTGATGACGATACGCTTTGTGCGACTCGAAACGATCATTACTTATTAACGATAACAATCTGAAAATAGAAAAATTTTGATTGGTTTCGATAACTGTAACTAGTACCGTGGCACATCATTATTAGCGTCTGGGTAGATCGTTATTAAACTTTCAAACGCGCGCAATCCTGGGACGCTCATGAGGATCGAGGACATAAGAGCAACTGCAGCATCCAAATTCTCTGCATACAATGGAGCCATAATAAGCTCCTGTGCATATGCCATTTTGACAGCTCCAAATCCGACGATCTTTCCAGTTTCATTAATCACAAGACGGGAAACTGTTCCATTCAGAGATAAATTAGTTTTCATATACTTTCTACGATCGAGATCACAAATTGTTTCGTCATACTCGTGAAGTTTTTCCCAGTCGTTTTCTTCGATTTTCTAAAATTAAAAAATTAGTTTAATCGGTAAAGTCAAGTTCTTACCTTACAAGTAAATCCTTTTGGCATTGCCGGAATAACAATATCTTTCATATTAATATCGGCAAAGTTGTGCCAGAACTCGTTCATGAGGGAAAAGTTGAAACGTGTGGCGTAGAGAGCGGACATCTCTACAGCTCCAAAAAGTGTACAATTCTCATCACCAACATGTTTCATGACCTGTACAAACAGTTTGTTACTGATTCCCTTTCCCCTCCATTCCGGCACGCAGTAGTAGTTTCCGATCGAGAAGAGTTTCTTGCCGTCAGAATCCCGTTGAAGCGCCAATGACACGACACTGATGACGTCTTCGGTGGATTCGTCAACTGCCATGTACAACCAGAACTTCTCGAAGGCTGTGCACCACAACTTGTACTCGGCGTGACGGTAATTCCAGCGTTCTGTGTTGGAAATCCAATTTTGGAAGCTGTCGAATAACTTTTGTGGTGGGTTGAGAACAACTTTGACGCCTTTCCGCATGTTGAGTTCAGTGGTTACGCCCATCTTCTTGTTTTGCGTACGGTTTGTTGGGGAAATAGGATATCTGAAATTTGGAAAATTGACTTGAGAACTTCTGGAAATTTTATTGGATTCCAGATTCCATTCGAGAGCGGAGCATCGTCACAAATGGTCCTGGCATAGACCATTTGGGTGCATCTGTCTTCATTATCTTGAGAGAAGAGGAAGGACCTATGGAAAAATAATTGAGATTAGATGGAATGTTGGTGTGAGTGAAATGTTTTCAGGTCAAAGCCCTGATTGTTCTAAATCTAATGCTCACACCAACAGAAACACATATGATAACAATCACAGAGGGAAGACAAGACTTTTAGAATATCCATCGTCTGACGCGTCGCCTCCGATTTGCCATGATCGGCGGCCACGTGGCAGACTGAGGGCTTTCCGAGTCTCGACTGAATAGGACAAGGTCAGAAATAGGTGAAGTTGTGTCTGATAAGAATACGGGTACCCATGCGTGGACGAGGCCTTATATGCAGGTCGCGAACAGACTCAAAGTCACGAGACCAGGCAGCAATCTGATGATTATGGGCGGCGACACAAGAGTGTTTATCTGTCCCAGAGAGGCGCTGGACAAGCTGTTATCAATAAACGAATCACAGAGAATCATCGAAAGTATGCTTGTTTGATTTAGATTCAATGGAAAATAGTGCTGGCGCCAAGGATGCACAGAAGATTCTCATTATCAGCAAGTGAACTTTGTATGGTCTCCCCTCTTTTCGCACACGGAAAAGAGACGTTGGAATTATTGATAAGTTGTTATTGACAGAAGAAAACTTTTGAAAAAAGACTGAATCAGCTGAACTTTTGAACTGTAAACCTTCTATGAATATGAGTTCAATATACCCATTGCTACAGTTAAAAAGGAAATGAAGTCTAGCCAAACTTGTCAAAAATTTCTTCTACAGTCTGATATCAGATTCAACTTCAATATTTCAGATGTTCATGTTGAACTCTAGAATTTTTGAGGAATTTCGGAAAGCTACATTATGTTTTCATTTGAATGTTTCATTAACTAGTTATGTCGTTTTTCTTCTCTTGGCTCCGGTTTGAACCAATTGATAACAACACTCTTAGTTGGAGTTTTTGGTCTCAACTAATTCGCGATTATGGTTCTTTTTTATGATGGCTCTTTTTCCTGACCTTATCATTTATATGACGGTCATGAGTCCCTAAATTTTTGATACGCTTTCTTCGCAAACTATAAACTTTCGATTTCTACTTGGAGCCATTTCAAAACTGTGCCTTTTGGTGATAAACAAGAGGGAGCGCTGAAAAAATTATGACGCAAATCCGCGAAAAAGTCAAAAATGCGACAAACAACTTTTAGAGACTGCGTTTCATAATGTTTTACTGTTGCCTGTATTTTCTACTTTGCCGAAACTGAACTAAAATACTTTGTATAGCAGTTAGCTAATTTTTTTGGTTATAGCTCCAATATATGTCAGAGTAGCATCAACAGCCAAAACACTTCCGTGTGTAGATGATCAGATCACTATCGTAGTAAAACCGGTTTCTCGATGTCTTATATTCAACGAAACAGATCATGGTGTTGTGCATAGTTTATGAAGGTCACATCAACGACTTTGGATCTTTGACACTTGTAAAAAACGCTGATCGCGTGGAAAAAGAAAATGACAGCTTATTGATAATATTCTATTCCTACAATATAGGAGAGTTTCTATGACAGAGATCATTTCATTTCGTGAATTTATAATGAATGAATAGAATTATTAACTGTATTGGGAAAGGGGTATCATAGCTAAATCATTTCAAATTTGCTCATTCAGATGTAAAAGTTCAAAAAGAATGAAATCTTAATTAGAGATTGTACTTTGGAGTGAAGAACCAAAACCAGTTTCTTGATTTCCTTATCATATTACGAAAGAAAAGATCATCCTATGGATGGTTTTCGAAAGTCACCGTAATACGGTATCAGAATCGCGTCATCTTGTTATTTTGCATGTTTAATGATCTGGACAGACACATGACAATCAGAGAATCAAAAGAAAACTGATAACAGGGGTTGCAGCTGCAACTCGAAATAAAACATTCACTTTTACTTTTTTTGAAAATGAAAGGGGGGGGGGGCTAGCATTCGAAAAGAAAAACAAAGAATTGGATTCAAAAGAATGAGGATGAAAATTTTGGAACATTGAAAAATAAGTGATAATAAATAGTGTTCGAGTGACCGAGAAGTGCGACGGAACGATTATGGACAAAACTGAAAGAAGTTGAACGGAATACAACCGGTTGTTTGTATGGAAGACTAAAAGTTATTTGATAATATGTGGGAAAATACGGTTTTACTTTTTACAAAAAGATTTCACAAGAAGAAACGAAAACTCACATCAAGGATTGGATTATAGAATCCACGGCTAACTCTTCCTTATTAAATGAAGTGACAGTGACTCCGAAACTTGTCAGACAGATATGTTTGTGACTCCTCTCGTTACATTTTTATAAGATTCTCATATCATTCCGGTGATCTTTATTTATTGAAAGAATTGAAATTATGAAAGACTGAAGGTTAAAAATCCGCATGATTAATTATCTTGTCTTCTTGTACTTCTCTTCTTCTCTTTTTCAATAAAAGCACTATAATGTTCTGCCCAAATTCTCTGCTGTCTCCATAACCAAATTGCTACACTTTCTCTTTGATGAACTGTGAAAACACTTCCATCGAATCGAGTTATAGGTACCAACTTGTCTTTATTGAATGATCTGGTGACCACTGCGAATATCTTCACATGTAAACGATCGTGAAGATTCACACTCTCCTTGTCGGCGTTGTCATCAGAGTAACCGTCAGACACCAGGCACAATACCTGTAAAATTGAACTTTGGAATTATAAAAAAGTACATAAGTCACCTGAAGTCTGTCATGTTTTGGAGTTGGCAAGAACTGATGCCTTTTGGTCGTTTTCTTCAAATTTTGTTCGTGATACATAATACCACCAGCAAAAGCCAAGGCCTTCGATAACATAGTAGCGCCTCCAGTATAGGATAGTCTCATGACACCTCGTCGAACACTTTCAAACGAATAGTACTGATCAAATCCAAAAACAACGCTTGGGTCTTGAGCGTACTGTACCATAGCAATTCTTGTTCTTCCAGGTGCAATGTCTACATCTTTTAACATTTCACAAATAAAGTTTTTTTGCTGAAAATTTCGAAAACTATAAATAATTTTGAAATGTTTCTCAACTCACAATATCGAAGTTATTTATACCGATACTACTCGAAGTGTCTACGAGAAACATTAAGTCTATTGGTGGAAGTTTTCTTGCTGGGTGGTCTCTTGGAAGATGTGTTTTTCTATTCAATTCTTCTGAATCTGTTTCCGTTGATTCAGTTATGTCGCTCCCGGAACTCAAAACACTTTCAGATGTTTCAGATGACCTGATGTCTTCTTCACTCTCATTCTTATCATGTTCGATTGGAGTTGGAATCGGAGTTACTTGAACTTCGACATCTCTTGGACTTCTTGGTGATGCAATACCGGAGTCTCTTCTATCTTTATCTCGTCCTGAAAAGAATTCATTTAAATTCAAGAACCTCATAAGTTCTTTCCTTTCCTATATGGTCCGAATGATGATTGGGATTTGGAAATTGATTGAAAGGAGGAAGAATCTGAATTTTCGATCCTTGCTGATAAGCCATATCCAGCTGACGATCGAATTGGGATTGCATCATATCTTGTTGCTTTTTCATTTCTTCTGCATGTTTCTCTCCAGTTGCAATCTGTTTTTGCATTTCTGTATGAAGTTGAGAAGTGAAATACTCGTTTTGTTTCCGAAGAAGACGCTCGGATTCGGCAATACGATGTCGTAAACGACGATCTGGGAGTTAAAAGTTTTGTTACTGTAATTTGATATCCAGTGGAACGTACTCTCTTCGTTGTAGTTGTAGATGGCATAGGCAAGAAGAGCCACGAGAATGAGAGCAAAGAATAAAATTGCACCGATTATGATCCAACAAAGAGGACCGAATCGAGTGGTAGACCCGCCTAAACTTGTATGTTTCAGTTTTTTTAAATAAAGAATTGTCAGCTATAGCTTATCAAAAAGGATTCAAAAAGTTATATTTCGACTTACATGGAACCGTCCAGAACACTGTCTGCTCAGTGTTTTGACGATGACAACTCGTGGAATTCCAATTCAAGAAATTCCACCAGGAAACATCAGCAATAATTTTACTCATCCATATAGTTTTCAATTAAGAAAAAAGAAACGAAAAAAAGCCAGATGTAAAAGAAAACACAATTCGTATAGAAGTGGTGGTCAAAACGGAATGCTTTTCTTTTCACTACTGCGCTCATGGACACCCATGACAACGGGATGGGCTCGCGGAGCACAGCGACTCGGTGCACTAAAAAGATGACACCAAACACTAAAAAAGTCTATGAATGCATTTCCGAACTATTACGAAACTAAGTGTAGAAACTATTGAAATGAAACTGAACGAACCTTTGATATATCCATTAACACTTTGACATAAAGGAAGTACCAAATGGGATAAGTGCTCGAAATCAGTCACTTTTATACCAACCGTGTGAGCAGATGGCTCAAATCGAGAAACATGCATATTTGACCCAATAACCACATAAAATACATGTAGTGGTGATATCGGAGAAATTAGTGGTTCATTAGGAAGCTGAAGTGAAAATGGATTTGTACTCATGCTATCTTAAAAACTCACAACTTCTACTAAAGGTTGATAACTATTAGAAATGACCAGAATGACATCAGGAACAGATTTTCTATTTGCCGTATTCATAGTGTATCTAATTAAAGTATTTATACTGGTTGATGGACAGTTATCTTGATCACACGGACAATAAGGAGCTTCTTGAACTTTGGACTCTGGATATGTTGAATTGGCAAGAGTCCATTCAACTCTAGACCATGGAGTAAATTGAGCCATTGCAACATTTGATGAGCTCATTTTCATTGTGGACATTACCTAGAAATATGATATTTCGTAATGAAGACTCTAGATATTTTGCATGGAAAAATTCTTGCATACTTAATTTTTTGAAAAATTCCAATTATACCAGAACGCACTTATACTTCTTTTCTGAACCAACCTGTCTCAGAAAATCAACTTCTGCTTTATGTTGAAATGACGTAACTTGTGGAGTTGAATCCATAATAAAAAGTGCATCTACTTCAGGCCAAGTACATCCAATCACACATTCAATATTTGAGAATACAAGAACTATTAGAAAAAACAAAATATGAGACATTTTTCTGTGTATGTCGCTAATATCTGTATGGGGGTGTATAACAAAAATGCAACAAAAAAATTGTGCTCTTCTTTTTTTTCTTTTTTCTTCTTTTTTTTCGTTTTTGCCATGATGTTGCTAGGGGTTTTTGGTATGTCGGGATGCAGATGAGTTTTCTTTTTTCGGAATACGACGGAGTTGTATAGTTGTTTCCGAGCACTTATGAATTATTCCAAAAAAATTGAACAGGACCTTTTCCATTTTATCGCATGGATTATATAGGGAGGTTCGAAAACGAAAACTGAGTATCTGACGGTGCTAGAAAAAGCTACAGTAAGTCACTACATAACGCTCAAAAATGCATATACTGTATATGATATACATCATAAATTGAAATTACAATAAAAAGCGTAGGGTATTTTTTCAACACTAGTTTCAATCCCTGTTTTTGGTCCTGATTCATCACAGGTTTGAATTTTTCTTGAACATTAAAACTCGAAAACCAACTGTAAACCTAGAGAACGAAAAAAAGTGAATGAGAAACAGTTCAATTTCGAATGCAAATCCTGTTACTCAATCTTCTTTACAACACTCTCTATTTCTCTTCAACACTTTGGTGTGTCCACTCACGAGTATGCACATACAGATCGAGAACATCTGTCCACGCAATATTTATCACTCCCTCCATTTTCCTCCTTCGTTGCTTCTTCCTTCTTCCTGACAATTTCATCCGTCCGGCAAACCACTTCACCGCGTCTCCGATCGACCGGTGGCCAGTTCTTCTTTTCGTTTCTACTCCGCAAGAGCAACTGCTCATTGCGGCGCGACGTTGGCGGGTAGGGGTAGGGATGCTCTCTGCACATTTGCGCACTTATGTAAGTACTATAGTTTGTTTAGTGATTATTGACATTAGTGGTGACTCCAGTCAGAACGAAGGACTTCCTGAATATGATTTTTGCGGCATGCGTGTTATCTCTTTTGTCTTAGGCATAAGCTCTGCGGCTTTCACAAGATAGAAACTTTCTCGTCAACATTGTTTTCAATTTTTTGAAACTATTTTGACAGTTTTAGAATAGTGAGTTAGTAGCTCTTGTTGACAACCTCTAGTGATCTTTTGTTCTTTCTAATTGATGTTGACTTTAGATTACTTCTCGCTTTTAGCAATTTCAGTTTGCGAGAAATACAATTCAGTCTCAACCAGCTGTGACTTTTTGTTCATTAAAGATAAATATAGAACTACAAGCTGTGACACAAAAAAAGAAACCAGCTGGATCTATTCGTGAGTAGCTTCCAACTCATTTGAGTCACCATTGTAGAAATTTCGCAACATGTTTTATCATAGTCCACGCTCAAAGCCATCAACTTCTTCTTTCTTTGGTTGTCGTCCCATCTTCTATCATCCCAAAATTTTCTCCCAGATTCGATTTCAACTTTCTGTTTTCCTCTTCTTCTCGTTCACTCCCAACACCCAAAGCCTTCCGAAACGAAAAACCAGAGGGTGACGGCGATGACGATGGCGAAGAGGACGACGACATCGAAATGTATATTGGTTCCGATTTGTGTAAACATAAATACTTTAGTAGTTGGCTGCGAACTCCTCCTCGCTCCACGCTGACAATGGGTTTAGGTAGACTTATGTTGCTTGCTTTTTGCGCTCTTAATTTAGCTCTCCGTTTATTCTAAGATGTTCAATTTGATCTTAAGAATTCAGGAATCTGGATTCTTAACTTCTTTTGACCAAGTTGATAGAAGGTCCTATAACAGACTCGAGTATCCTCTTTTAGAAGTAACAGTTGGAAATAGCTTGTGCAACTGGTTAGTTATTTTAGCAGCTGCCAATATAAAGACGTTTTCGAGTGGGGATTTGTTTGTTTTGTTGTTTTTTAAGGTTGAGCACCAGAAGCCGACATATCAAGAGCTCTTAACATAGTTCATTGAAAATTCAACGATTCTTGTTCGCTCTTGGATACTATTCTTCTCAGACGTCTCGAATGTCAACATTTTTTATTTTAATGAAGAAGTATCAGTCGTTGATTAAAGACCCGTAACAGTTTTCAGAAAATTGTTTGTACATAAACTAAGTGAATTACTATCATACAAAAATCAGCTGTTTACCATAGTCTTATTGTTCGGAAACCATCTAGACCTAGCCCACAAACCATAGTTAATTCTCTTATCTCATTAACTTCCTGCAGCTTCTTATCTATTGTTTTTTCCCTCACTATTTTACGAGTTGTATCCCTTTCACTTTCACTCAAAAGTTTGTACTAGTCGCGTAATAAAGCCTTCTCTCCTTTCTTTTCTCCCATTGGGTCAAATGTGACATCTGGCCTCAAAGAGCGCTCGCGCTCACCAGAAGCACGCCTTCCGAACCGTTTGCGCACTAAGCGTGTCTCAGGAAATACGCAAGCTAATCAAATCAACCGATCTTCTTTTCACTGTCCGTCCGGATGGACAAAGCGGAGAAACGAGGGATAGAGGAGAAAAATAGTGTAATTTTCCCACAACTTGCCCCTTTTTCTCATCTTTTTTTCCAACTATCCGTTCGAGTGCACTTTTAACCTCGGTTCAAACTCAGCTCTGAAAATAATTTCTGTATGCTTGTCCCTTTTAGAAAGCATTATTTAACGTCCCTCTCTCTCCTTCCTCTGTCACGTTATTTTATCATTGTTTTTTTTTCATTCTTGTTTCGTCATAATGCTCCAAAACAATGCCTCCATTTTTCTATTCACGATTCTTTCATTAAAACTTTCCGTTCTACCTTACATTGTTCTATTTTCAGGAATGGCAGAACCACCGCCCGATGATTCGGCGCCGGTTCGGCTGAAAGACCTGGAGGGAATTTATATGGATGGTCCAAGTAAAAGGCCCGAAGCACTATCATTTGAAACTTTAATAGGTAATTGTTTTATTGTTAAATCGAAGCTGAACCCAATAACTTTCAGATTCACTTATTTGCTTATATGATGAATGCTGCAATAGTACACTACGGAAAGAAAAATGTATCGCAGAATTTGTAGAATCAGGTCAGTTAGGGCTATAAATTGATGCTTTTAGATTGATTTTTTAAAACTTGATTCATTGAATTTTTTCAGTGAAAACAGTGATTGGCAAAGCAAAGAAGCTCCGGCTTTGTCGTGACGACTTCGAAGTTCTCAAAGTGATTGGAAAAGGAGCTTTTGGTGAAGTTGCTGTTGTCAGAATGCGAGGTGTTGGGGAAATTTACGCCATGAAAATTCTGAACAAATGGGAAATGGTGAAAAGGGCTGAAACAGCTTGTTTTCGAGAAGAACGCGATGTCTTGGTTTACGGAGACCGTCGGTGGATCACAAATTTGCATTATGCATTTCAAGACGAAAAAAATTTGGTGAGTTTTCAAACAAAAACTTCAAAGACAGTTTTACCAGGTAATCCAACCAAGTATCAAAGTTTTAAAAGGAGATTCCGTCCAAAAGGTTTTTTTTTTTTTAAATAAAAGAATCAGTTTTCAGTATTTCGTTATGGACTACTATATCGGAGGTGACATGTTAACACTTCTTTCAAAATTCGTTGACCACATTCCTGAATCCATGGCAAAATTCTACATTGCTGAAATGGTTCTTGCTATTGACTCACTTCATCGATTGGGTTATGTACATCGAGACGTTAAACCTGATAATGTACTTCTCGATATGCAAGGTCATATCAGGCTCGCTGATTTTGGTAGTTGTCTACGGATACTGCCGGACGGTTCAGTTGCATCAAATGTAGCCGTTGGAACTCCAGATTACATTTCTCCTGAAATTCTCAGAGCTATGGAAGATGGTCGCGGACGGTACGGAAAGGAATGTGATTGGTGGTCGTTGGGTATTTGTATGTAAGTTATCCATTTTATTTCTGTTTCAAAGTTTTGAAAATCAATTCTCGCATCTGTAAGAAAATCAGTAAACTTCACAGATATTCGATAATGGAAAGTTTTTATTTTATTTCTTTTCATAAAAAAAATTTCATTAATTGACCTTAAAGTTATATTAATGTCCAATGTTTTAATTTTCAGGTATGAAATGCTATACGGCACAACACCATTCTACTCAGAACGACTTGTTGACACATACGGAAAAATTATGAGTCATCAAGATATGCTCGATTTTCCGGATGATGAAATTGATTGGGTTGTATCGGAAGAAGCTAAGGATTTGATACGACAACTTATCTGTTCGAGTGATGTTCGATTCGGAAGAAATGGTTTAAGTGATTTCCAATCGCATCCATTTTTCGAAGGAATTGACTGGAACACGATACGAGATTCGAGTCCTCCGTACAAACCAGAAGTTTCGAGCCCTGAAGATACTTCTAACTTTGATGTTGACGTGTGTGAAGATGATTTTACCCCATGTGTAAGTTGTATTAGCAGTTCAATGAAAAAAAAAAATTAAATTCCAAATTGAAAGATTAGAACCGTTTTGAAAGTTACAGGAAACTCAACCTCCACGAGTACTTGCTGCATTTACTGGAAACCACCTTCCGTTTGTTGGCTTTTCATATACACATGGAAGTTTATTGTCTGATGCTCGATCACTCACCGACGAAATTCGAGCGATAGCACAAAGATGCCAAGGAGACGCAGAGATGATGGAAAAAAGTGTGGATGGATTTATGGTTGAACTGGAAAATGAAAAAGCTGAGCTGGTTCAAAAATTGAAAGAAGCTCAATTAATCATCGCACAACACGTTGCTGAAAATCCACGATCAGATGAAGATCGAAACTATGAAGCAACAATAGCACAACTGAAAGATGAGATCCAGATTCTCAATAAACGACTGGAAGATGAAGTTGCAGCACAACAGCAACAAAAATCAAAAGATGAAATTGTTGTGGAAAGCGAGAAAAAATTAAAAGAACTGAAAGAACGGAACAAGCAGTTGGTTATGGAAAAGAGTGAGATTCAAAGAGAACTGGACAATATCAACGATCATTTGGACCAAGTTTTGGTTGAGAAAGCTACTGTTGTACAGCAAAGAGATGATATGCAAGCAGAATTAACGGATATTGGAGATGCATTGTTGAGTGAAAAGGATTCCGTGAAACGGTTAGGAGAGGAAGCTGAAAAAGCAAAGAAACAGACAGCAGATTTAGAGGAAAAACTGAAAACAGTCGAAGCTGAAAAGGTTCTTCTAATTAAAAGTAAGTGTTTTTTTTTCAATAAAAGCAGTTGCCAAGACTCTATCAAAAAAAAATTCACTTTTTCAAAAAAATAAGTCAGAAAAAAGGTTAGACTAAAGAAAACCTAAAAATAAGCTAAATCTGAATGTTTTTCTATATGAATTTAAGTTCTGATATTCATCAATTATGAACATTTTTTATAGAGCAAGAAGAAGTTACAATTGAAGCTCGTAAGTCAGTTGAAACCGACGATCATCTCTCTGAAGAAGTGGTAGCTGCTAAGAAAAACATTGCTAGTCTACAATTGGCTAATGAAGAAAAGGAAGCTGAGATCAAAAAATTGAAGCAGAGAATGGAAGAAGAACGAGCGTCCCATACATCTCAATCAGAACAAGAAATGAAACAATTGGAGGCTCACTACGAACGAGCACAAAAAATGCTCCAAGACAATGTGGAGCAGTTGAATGTGGAGAATCGAGGTCTACGTGATGAAATTGAGAAACTGTCACAACAAATGGCCGCACTTCCACGTGGTGCTCTCACGGAACAACAACTTCTTGAATTGTTTAACTGGGTCAACGAAGAAAAGGCGACACGAGAGGAAATGGAAAATCTGACAAGAAAAATCACAGGAGAAGTTGAATCATTGAAAAATAATTCCCCTCTGACTGCTTCTAACTACATTCAAAATACACCGTCTGGTTGGGGATCAAGGAGAATGAACAATGTAGCCAGAAAGGATGGTCTGGATTTACAGAGACAACTTCAAGCAGAGATCGATGCTAAATTGAAGCTGAAATCAGAACTTAAAAACTCTCAAGAACAATATTTAACGGCTGCTGCTCGTCTGGATGACACAGAAAAACGGATGGCATCGTTGTTAAGAGAAGTGAATATGCTAAAACAACAGAAGCATACAGATATCTCGTCTGACAGCGCTTTTTCTTCAACAATTGGACGTGGTGATCTCATGATTAGTATGAATAACGATTACGAAATGTCGAATTCATCACTGATGAGACAAGAAATGATCTCTCGGCAGTCAACTCCATCATACGAAAACGCAATACTTCTTCATGATCACCAAGTTCCGAAACGAGTCGACGATTTGAGATATAAACAAAAACCAATGAAAACCGCCAGTGGAATATTCTCACCTGTTTCCGTTTCATCTATGGAACGAGGTCATAATTTCGAGAGAATGAAGATCAAAACACCAACTAAATGTGGGCATTGTACTTCAATTCTCATTGGACTCGACCGCCAAGGACTTTATTGCCAAAGTTGTCAGTATGCCTGCCACGTGTCATGTGCAGAACGGGTATCACAATCTTGTCCGGTACCAGAAGAAGAACGAAGGCCGTTAGGAATTGATCCCACTCGCGGAGTAGGAACAGCCTATGAAGGTCTTGTGAAGACGCCTCGTGTCGGTGGAGTCCGAAAAGGATGGCAAACCGCCTACGTGGTCGTATGTGATTTTAAGCTTTATCTTTATGATTGCACGGTGGATAAACAAAACAAAATGCAAGATGTTAAAAATGAGATCAGACTGGTTCTTGATATGCGAGATCCCGATTTTACTGTCTGTGGAGTTAGCGAAGCAGATGTCATTCATGCACAAAAAAGTGATATTGCAAAGATTTTCCGAGTTACTACTACTCAAATCATGAACTCCTCATCTGAATATTCATCTTCCTCAAAGTTCTACACATTGTTCATGGCTGAAACAGAAGATGAAAAAAGGAAATGGGTTGTAGCTCTGAGTGAACTGAAAACATTGCTGAGGAGGTCAAAACTTGCGGATAGAAAAGCATTCCTCGTCAAAGAAGTTTTCGATGTTACAACTCTCCCATCCATTAGAGTAGCTCAATGTTGTGCGATAATCGATCGAACCAAAATCGTAATTGGATTCTCCGATCACGGACTGTATTGCGTCGAAATCAACCGACAAGTTCTGATTCCAGTTGGTGGCGAAAAGGAAAACAAGCAAAGATGTGTTGAAACTGTTGAATATGATGAAACTGAACAGTTGCTTATGATGATAGTTGGACCAGCGAAAGATCGTCACGTAAGGATAGTTCCAAGTGCTGCTTTAGATGGAAGAGACTTAAAATGGATCAAGGTTAACGATACGAAAGGATGTCATCTGATGGCAGTTGGAACAAACAATCCTGGAGGTCGAGCTGGATTTTTTGCAGTAGCATTCAAGAAGAGTGTCACAATTTTCCAAATAGATCGATCAGAGAAACGGCATAGGAAATGGAAGGTATGTTTGAATCACTAAACATTAACCATTGTCTTATAAATGGTATTTCAGGATCTCGCTATGCCAGGAACACCACAGTCTATTGCAATTTTCAACGGTCGTCTCTACGTTGGCTTCCCGCACAGTTTCCGATCGTGGTCTTTAGCAGGACATGACGCTTCACCAATCGGTGGTGGAGATAATAGTGGAGTAGTACTACAACATATTTGTGAGATACATTTTCAAACTATTTTATAGTATAAAATTGTTTTCAGCACTAGTCAACATGGAAGACACATCTCTTCAGTTCCTGAATCAACAAACATCATACGAGGCTAAACTTATTGTGAATGTACCAGGATCACCTGATGAATACTTGCTCGTTTTCAATATGATTGGTCTCTACGTCAACGAGATGGGTCGTCGATCACGTCTTCCAGAAGTAATGTTCCCAACCCAAGCCAAATATTTTGCATATCATGAACCCTATCTATGCGTTTTCTCGGAAAATGAAGTGGACATTTTCAACGTTACACTTGCCGAATGGGTTCAAACGATCAATTTGAGGTAGGCGGTTTTTTATTATTGCTTATTATTATTGTTAATACTGCGAAAAATGGGCACAAGGAATTTAGATAAGTTCGTGTCTTGGGCAATGATTCCGTACAAAATCGTCTTGATCGATTTGGAAGTAACTCGTGTGATCAGCCAAATTAGTGATAGCAGTGTTACGGCATCCCAAATCATCAGCCACTGAACACACATTGAATCCATCTCCCTTTGCCATATTATTATCGTAGTGTACCAAATATCGGTAATGCATTGCTTGTCTGTTGTATTGAGCAGCAGTTAACATAGCTGGGTTAAGTGGTGCTGGCATATTTGGAACTGGATCTCCACGTTTGATAACTCGGTATCTGAATGGAATATTTTCTTCGATTTCCTTGGCATATCCAATGTTTCCTGTACGTGGCTCTCCGAAAGTAATCAATCTGATACGATTTTTATCGACAGACTTCTTCTTCACAAGATGCAATGCTGTCATTGAGGCGAGAGATCCTCCGAGAGAATGGCCAGTTAACTTAAATCTTTGTTTTTGGATAAGAAGAAACCTCTCTCAGTTAACTCACCCAAATTCTGTAATTTTTGTGTTTCTTCATCAAATCTATCAAATCATCCTCCATTCCACTGTCGATGAAAAGTTTATAAAATGCAGTGTGGAAATAGTTGATAACACCAGCATCTTGTGATTCAAACTTCTCCCAAGCACCCAATTGTGCAGTTAGTCCGTGGAGCATCTCTGCGAATACTTGTTTTCCAGCAGTACTTCCTTTGTATGCAACATACAATGCTTTTGCTTCTTCACTTTTAGCAATTATTCCTTTGCACAAATTGCCAGAACCATCACATTCAACCTCATAAGATCGTGAGAATGTTATATCAGGTCGTACGTTTCGAAGGCATTCAGTTACGTTGCTGTCACGAACAGCTGTAGAAATAGCGAATAACGATCTACCCAAAGCATCGGTGTAACGTTTTCCAGCAGTTGGCTTATACTGAAATTAAAAAGAATAAATTGGAAGTAACCCAGTAAACCTACTGGTGTTGGACATTTGAATGAGTCCTTCTGGATAACTGGTTTTCCTAACGGGCAAGAAATTGGCCCACCACAGGAATTTGTTTCTAAACACCATCTGCAGTCTTCCTTGAATCCAAGAATATGAATATAGCTTTCAGCACAAGTGTTGCAATCTTTGATATCTTTACAAACTGAGACATTACCAGCTTCACTAATTGAAACCAAAAAAAGTACAAAGACCACTAAAGCCGAACTCTCTCGGTACTTCATTCTATAGGTAGATTTTCTTGATTCGAGAATTTAGAAATCGACCGTGAAAATTGAGGAGACTCGATGATCCGCGAGAGAAACAGGAGACAAAGAAACTGGGTTGTTGGCCTAGTTCGATCAAATTCGCGCAGCGTTGGAAAGAGAAGATGATCATCACCTATATCACTATGCGAATACTTTCGTTTTCAGGATCATAAACAAAGTTCATAATCTTATCTTATCTTTTGATGTATCGCTTCAGAAGAAACAAACATAATTGTTTATTCAGAACGTTTCAAATGATTTTCCCGAATTTTCTCAATACTCAAATTCAACTTTTCAGATCTGCAAAACCACTCTCTCGTGATGGAATTCTGTCAATGTGTCTGTGCAATGATTCCCCAATATTCGTGCTCCTACAAAATGTTCTTCAAGATCAAGATTCGATAGAAGTTCCTGTGAATTTGGCATCCGGAAGCACTGATGGACGTAAAGTGACAAGGCGAAAGTTTACGTTCAAAACACATGGAAAAGATGACAGGTAGGAATAAAAGACGATAAATAACTCATTCGAAACTCAAATGGTAGCATATTTTCAGAAGTGCTTCGGAGCGTAGGAGCCATATCCAAATCTCGACGCCGTCGGATTTCATGCATATAGTGCATATGGGACCTGCTCCTGTCATGGAACTTCAACAAAATTTTATTGACTTGCAGTCGAATCACTCGCATACTTCATCCGATAAGGTAGCTTTTTCCAAAATTCGAAGATAAAATCTAATAACTTTTTTTTTCAGGATTCGCTGAATAGATCTGTAAATAATGACTAATTTTGCATCTCCTTTTTTCCTACTCTTCTTTTTTCCCAAAATCAAAACGATGTATATCTGGTGCTATCCAAAAATCATAACGCCTTCATATCTGGTGCCCTCCCCATCTCCCCATCCCAATCTACTTTGTACTTCTTGTGCTTTTTTGTTCATTCTTATCATCTAAAACAAGCATAATTTTTAAAAATAGCTCTCAATCATTTATTTATTGACTTCCCATTTTCATAGAAAATTACCATCTTTTTTTACATTTTTCTCCCGATAATTTATTTTTGAAATAATTGCTCTTCCCCTCTCACATCATGTCTCATTTCGAATTGCTCTCTCTTTTTGTTTTTTTTCTCAACGAAACGAATATTTTATGATTAAAAATTTTTTTTTCAGCAGAGAAAAATGTTTCTTGTTTTTTTTTTTGTAAAGCTGAGATATTAAGATATTGCTTCAAGAGACCTTTTTCTTAATTTTTCCGCCTTTTCGCTCTACATTCTGGTGTAATTTTTATGTCCGTTTTGTTTTTTATGTGCTTAAAGTCCGTCTCACTGTGAGATAAAATCTGAAATGCTTTTCACTCCACTTATTTTTCTCAATCCTCATCCTCGAGACACTATTAGGTCTTTTGGAATATCAATTTTCCAATGCGAAAAATTGGAGTCAATCAAATATATGTATTAGTTCTGGGCTCTTTTATATTATTGAGTCTAATCTGGTTATTATCAATACTGAATAGACCCCAACCAGATGCAGTGCAATTGAAAGCAAGAGAGTATTTTGAGCAGTTTGTCACTTATGGGTTAGAAGAAGTGAGTTCATTAAATTGATAAAATCTTGAATGGAAATTCCAGGAAAATGTAAAACTTTTATCAGCTTTCGATTACAATGATGGCTATATAACAGTGCTGACTTCAAAGTTTTATACAGCTGGGTGAGATTTACAAAAATTATGCTTTCTGAAAAAATAAACGTAGTTTTTAAAAGAAAAACCAATGAATTCAATCAGAATACAACAACGAAAAAAAAATTTGTAGGTTCAAAAATGCTTGAGAAGAAAACTTCCTTTGAAGTTTTGTGCTATCGTGTTGTTTCTTTTCTAGAGCAATTTAACTATCATAAAACATGTAATATAGGTATATTCAGTACTGTATAGAACATCATATCTTGGTTGTCTTAATAGTTATCAAACGGTTTTCAAGTGATGAGGTTTCTGAAAAAAGAGAATCCCCAATAGTAGTGAAAATTTGATGTTTCAATCATATCGATTGACAGTTTTTCTCTGAAAAGGTTACAAGGGGTGTTACTTCTAAGGCTACTCTGTTTTCAAATATTAATCTTGGTTTTCAGAATATTTCCACGTTTTCAATGAGACATGAACTTCTTTTCAAAAATACTCAGATTCAACAACTTTTACTATCGACTGTTAATAATGACACTTTTGCAACTACAAATTGCTTGAAATCATGTTTCCAGAACTCCTGTATTCTGTCATTTCTATGAGAAAAACCGACGAATAATTGTGGATGCGTCAAGAGAAATTTCGATGTTCACGGACACTACGGCTAGATGTCCGAATCATGTGAACTCCAGTTTTATTGCATTAAGTTATTCATTCAAGAAGTCACCCCGTTTTATTCCGATTCCAATAAAAAGACGACAATTCTTCGAGCAGAAACACGATTTGGTTGTTTGTGTTGAACTGGAATTACAGCCGAATTGGTTGGAAATAACGTCATTTATTGAATATCACCGGAACTTAAATTTTAATTTCTTCCATTTCACAACTATCAATTTGGATGCTTACACAAGACGAATTCTTGATGATTACATAAGGTTTCAATAGAATTCAGATAGAAGTGGTCGGTGAATTTATTGATTTACAGATTAGGTTCTATTCAATTGACTTCAATGAGAAACAATGGAAACCTGACGGATCCTGAGCGTATCAATGATTTCAGAAGTCTCCAAAGAACTGTAAGAAAGATTCTAACAATCAGCCTGATTTTCTCTTTTTTTAAAGAATTGTTTGTTACAAGCGAGATTGAATTCAAATCTTGTTACATTTCTGCGAATGGACGAAAGAGTTGCTGAAATACCGTTTTTCCTTGAGTTGATTCACTTTTCCCACGGATCAAAAAAATAGTTTTGTTTTCAGAAATTTGAAAAACGAAAGTTTATTGGAAACCAGAATTGTGACGGAAACAATCCAAAAAGATGAAATATTAGAGAAATTCACGAATGAATCAGAACTCGAAGCCTCTATGAGACGTTGGAATTATAAGAAAAACGTACAATTTCGGAAAGTTATCGATCCAAAACAAATCGAAAACCTCGATCAGATTTCAGAGGATTTCGTCTATAAAAAGTGAGTTCGATTGTACGTACCGTGGATTACTGTAGGGCTACAAAAAAGTGTAAAGTGTTGCAAATCCATTAGAACTTTACTGACTTTTTTCACATTTTGTGTTCCAGAACAACAGCTATTTTCAATTCTCCTCTGTGAATACCTTGAATGTTTCCAGTTCCCAATCCTAACTGTGATCTCAATATTTTGATTCAGAGCATCCACATACTTCCCAGTCGTATCTGATTCTGTGAGTTCATCAATTGTGGCACGTTCAAAGTATAACTACGATACTCGTCCAATTTATTGCGATGAGTTTGATGTTGGAGTACTATCCTGGTGTCCAGTTAATGTATATCATTGTCGATTCCGCAATGCAGAAAATGAGAAGAAAGTTATGAAAAAACGAGAGGAAGCAAGAAAAATCAAATATAGACAGCAAACTATCCGATGGTGAAAGACTATATTTCAAAAAAAAGTTTGAATAAAAATGTTTCATTTATGAATTCATTGTTTCGCAAGGCGCCAACTTTTTTGCTTGCCATTAATCCCTTCAATAGTCACTTCCAAATCCAGCATGGCCTTCATACCCAATACGTTCGCTTCTTTGAAATGACTGTGCGAGAGGTCGCATTCGATCACAGAATTTTGATCCTACAAATTGAATTTTGAAAAAGAATAATCATAAAAAAGAAAGTAGTAAAATTGAACCTGAATGGAGGCGAAAATGGTCGATGGAGTGGTGTTAGAACCAGTAAGCTTGTTAACAGTTTTTTGATCAAGAAACGTGCAATTCGATCCACTGTCAACCACAAACCAGACTTTGATTATTGGCGCATCAGGCTTTTTGGCACAACGACAGTGTAGGCACATCATCAGTCTATTATTTGGGCCGAAGATAACGCCTTCGACCGGAAATGCTGAAGATGAGAACGATCCAACACCCAAATGTTTAATACCCGTGCAGTCACCGAGCTGAAACATATTAAGGATTAAATATAACAAGGAAAAATTACAAAAAAAAATGATATAATATTAATAAAAGCTCACATGCTTGAGACTAGCTTCATTGATATCTGTTAACATCATATCATGTTTAAACGACGGAAGTGCTTCCAATAATTCGAACGTGTTATCATTGCTGCTAGACGGTGAAGAACTCTAAATATATCATTCAAACTGAAAAAAAAACAGAAATAAATACCTCCTTCAATTCGCTTTCCATCTTGAGCTACCAACGAACTGAGAATAAATATAATATTCAAGGGTTAGGGTTGAATGTTTGTAACGAAAAGCAGTAAGTTGGTGCCAATGCTTCAGTTCATTGCCTTGAATTTTTTTTGAAAATTTTATTTCTGGAAAAAAAGGCCAACTGTAACTAGTGATTGGTCACCAACACAATAGCCAAACGCGTTCGCGTGCGTCTAATTCAACCGGGGCATGTGTGGTTGTGCTCGGTCACAGTGAGGGAGAGAAACAAAGGTCAGACGAAGAAAAGAGAATTAACCAGAGTGAAGGTGTCACACCAAAGAAAATAACTAAGGAAACAGAGAGGCACATTCTAAACCTTCTCGAAGGTGCTGGTAAAGAGGTAAAAGAGGAGAGCTAAGCGTCTCATTTGAGAACGATTGTCGCAGAGTTGTATACCTTTTGATTCATTTTCTTGCATAAATTAGCCTTCCTCATCAAATCTTTTTTCAAAATAGAGCTATGGGCTTGGTTTTCAAAATCCGTTAGTCTCTCGAGGACCGCTTTTCATAGTTTTTATTTCATATGCCCAATACGTTTCGATCCCAAAGAAAAATGAATACTAGTTCGGACCATTCTGTGGCATATTCGAGACTTTTAAAAAATCAAGAGGATGAAATTCAACAGGATATCAAGCACTCATATAGTGGCACGTACAAATTAATAACCAGAATATTCCACAAGTTTGTTGCGATGAATACGACAAATTGATCCCGGTGTCCTGTTAATGTATATGATTATCGATTCTGTGATGAAGAAAACGAGGGAAAGTAAGAATAATCAGATATAAACATCAACTTATTCGATGGTGAAACACTTTGTTTTTCTGAAAAATGTTCCCCCAACTTTACTCGGTCTATTCATTCTGTATTTTAAAGACAGCAGAGCAATCTATTACTGTTTGATAGAAAGAGAGAGGGAGAATGTAAAAGAAAAATAGAAAACCGCTTAGACAACCGGCAGCAAAAGTCGATAATCCTCTCGATGGAGTGAGGACAATTGTACTCGTTTCGAATGTCCATTTTGAGCCGATTTACTGCCCGTCTACAGGCCGGTACCGCGTCAAACAGTTCAAAGTATAACTACGTAGTTTATAGTTGAAATTATACATTTGAAACGCGAAACGAATAGTTTGCAGAAACCTTTGAATGCTACAAAAAAAGTTGAATTGGAAATGAGTTATCTAGAAGTAAATGAGTTATCAGTATCTAAATCAAAACATTTTATTTCAAAGCTTCCACTAGACTTTAGTTCTATAATTCATTGCGATAAGATGTTTCCTACCAATTGTGTTCATAACAACTCATAATAACATTCTAACCCCTCCAAAAGATCTTCGAAACAACTTCATAGATCTCACGTCACCTGACCTGTTTCACCTTTGTTCTCGGCGGATACCGATTTACCTAATCACCATGATCTATTGTGTGTATGTGCGGGTGTCTAATTTTTGCGCAGCGCGACAGAAGTCAACTTCTCCATGGATTAGAATCTTCGAAGGACTAAACGATGGTCGAATGGAAGATAACAGAGTAAAGGCAATAGACGAGACAAAGAAACGTCGATAGGCAAAAATAATTGATGTTTAGAATTAAGGAAGACGACGAAAATGGGAAAAAAAGACAACTTGTAAATCAACATCTAATTAAAACAATGGATAGCTCAGAATGGCAGTCTCAAATCTGTGTTCCACTTTTCATGCACACAAATCCAGACAATCAAGAAAATCGTTGAAAACCACACTTATATGATTTCTGAAACACTGAAATTCAAGTGATACACTTGATGACTTTCGTGAAAACTGTATACTGGCATACTACTTCTTCGGTTTTCGATCCCATCATGCAAAACCTTGTGAGAATAACTAAAGATATGCTACTGGTAACTATGATATATTGTCCTTAACCAAATTGAAAACGCAGGAATTCAGAGAATGAGGATTCACAGCTTACTCTAGAATACACATTATTTGTTACATTAGCTTCTGGCATAAACCACTTGTAATTAACTATATGAATAGTTAAATTTGTTGATTACTTCCCAAAACCCCTCGAAAAAGTGTTCCTTTTCTTTCCTTGGGATATTCATCTAAACTTCAAACCGTAAAACATTTTAGCGACTAGACTAGAGAGAAATCTTCTCAAATTTACGATTAAGATATACTTGCTAGATTATTTTCATATTTTGAGTCCACCATCGTCATTTCCTTCTTCACATATCTTGTTTATATCCCGTATCCCATAACGAATTCAAACCTTTGCGCACTATGACACTAGGATTCTCTATTTTATTCCGTTTCTTTTGTTTATAAGAAGAAAAGAGACAAATTCAGGATTGAATCTGATTTCATTCCGTCTGGTTGTTTTAATTCATTTTTCACGCACACTTTGGAAGTGTCTCTCTCAAACTACATACAAAACAAATGAATTTTATTTTCAATCAAGGAAATTCGGTCAAAATCTTCCGATTTTTGGGAAGTCAGAATAGAGAGAGACAAAGATCCGTATCCAAGATACTGTTTCAAGCTAGGGCAAAAGGCTAAAACACAAGACTTCGGTCTATCAAAGACAAATCGAGTTTTTAAAAAAGTGTCCAGAAAAAAAACTGAATAACAAATCCCGATCGAGGACACTGAAGCTTTAGACGAGGTCGCTGGAAACGGATAAACATCTTACCAAACGAAAATGATTTGGTGTTCATTTGTGTTCTGATGTTTCTTGAGAATTTCAGAAACACGCCAAAAATATTATTAGAGAAGCAGATTTTTGAAGAATATAAAACCAATCCTTTATTAGAGAGGCACTTATAAAATAGAGTTGGTTAATAGAATACAATTGTCTTCAAGAAAGTTCTAAAAGATTCCAAAAGAACCCTTGAAGCCCCATTCATTCAAGTTACAATTCGATGACTTCGAATATCGATTTCATAAGTCTCTCTAAAACTTCAATCACAGCAACAAATCATGATGAATATGCTGATGGACCGAGCTCTCAAAGACTTTTCGAATCTGATGAAGCTAGTGGTCAGTCAATTGTTTTCTTTTGTTTCTTTATTTTATATGCGTTTTTGTACTGAAAATGAATTGAAAACATTGTTTATTTGAATTGAGAAGGGAGTAAACCCGATGTTGTTTTTTTTTAGAAAATCACAAACGGAATATGTGGTAGAAACGAATCGAAAAGTTAGTAATTTCTTTTGTTTTTTTTTTCGTAAGACAAAGAAAAAGTCAATGAAAAGATACAGCTAGAAAAGGGATAAAAAAGAAAAACAGTATAAAGAATTAAAAAAAAACGAGATCAGTCAGGAAAAAAACAGAACAAAAGAATAATTGATTGGAGGTGGTTGAAGTTCTTTTAGGAAGAGCACATTCAAAGTAAAGCATACCATTACTAGGCGATAGGTGGAAGAAAGAAAAGGGAGGCGAATGAAAAAAAAAGAACAAAAAAGTCCTAACTGATCTATATATGGATAGAAATGTGAAGAAAGTACCTGCTGGAAAGAGGATTTTTGTATATGAAAAGAGAATGAAACAATATATTTTTTTGTTTTTTTTTTGTTTTTATGTTCAATTCAGAGTTTCCAAAAATTCAAAATGTTTAAAATTAATAAATTAATATTCCCGAGAGTGTGCAAAAACAAGAGAGAGAGAGAGGAAGAGAGAGACTGGACGAGGAAGAAAAGAAAGAGCAAAGAAACATAATGAATATTTTTGAGAACTAATAATCTCTACAGAATACGGTTAAATATGACAAATTTGGGTATGATGATGATATACTCATTGTTCATGTGCTCATTGCAGTTCCTGAGAAAAGCATAGTCTTCTCTAAGCTGCATACACAATCAAGGAACATTTGGAAGTTTGGATGATTTCTGGATGGTGCATCAGTCGAAACAAGCAAGTTATGGTTTCCAAGTGTCTCAGGAAGCATTTCTCTCAATTTGATCTCTGGAGGTGATTGGTCTCCACTGGCAGTTAGAGAACAGGCAGCTGAAAAATTGATTTCGTGAATAGGTAAACATATTACTGTTTTTTCCCATTTTCAATAAGTCACGGACGAAACATTTAGTTGTTCAGATTTTTGAACAACTTTGAAGAAAACGAGTTCCAGAACATTCCGTTTACATTAAAGACCAGAAAGAGAAAACTCACTATCAAACATATGTGGCGTCAATTTCGGAGCGGTATCAGTGACACTAGTTGGACTGTTGACAGTCACCGTAATGTTCAGATCATTGAGTTGTGAAACAGCTGGATTGATGAGTGATGTGTCGGTTGATAGTTTTCTCTCAACATCTTCGTATTGGAATATAGATGCTGTGGATACTTGTGGTGTCATCAATACTTGATTTCCATTCATGTTTGCAGATGTGTAGGTAACACCGTTTGGAATTGTGAAGTTTGAAAGCAATCCTGCGTTTTCAAAGATTGTTGGAGTTGGAGCAGTGGTTGGAACGCCCTCATTCACTTGATGGTTAAGCAAAAAACTTTGCAAAGTTGTGATTGTTTCTGGAGTCAGAATACTGTAATCAGTCAAGAAGTTGACAGCAGCCTGAGTGGTTGTGGCACCGGCAATTGGTGGTGGAGACTGTTCCAATCCAAATGTTGGCTGTCCAAGAGCCAGTTGAACTTGTCTGGCTTGCTCTACAATCGTTGGTGTTCCGCCAGTTTTTCTGTCCAATTCATGATCTGATTGACTACGTTTTACTTGGAATGGTGGTTGATTATTTCCAGATTCTGGGATAGCAGTGTTAGGTGGTGATGACTGCTGATACTCCATTTGCATTTCGGCTGGATTTTGTTGCCCAATTTGTCCCTTTGGATTGAACAGAATAGTCACAGCGTCTTTCTCTGAAAAAAAGAAATGTTGTTATTTTCTCTCAGAAACATTAGAAATTTACCATCAAGATTTTTTGGGAAAACTCTCAATCGTGTGTTTCCATTCTTAAAATGTACTGGTTTTAATACTAATCCTCCTTCCAAAGTTCTTGTTCGATATCTCCGAATGATTGCATTAGCTCTCATTGACATGACATTTGTGCAAGTTTTGCATCCACAGTTGTTAAATGGGCATCTGCTTGCATGTCCTTTCAAGACAACTTGTTGTCCGTGGCCTTCGCATTTGCGGCAGAAAAGTGTTCGATTTGAAGATCTAGACGCACCCTGTAATTGAAATTCATACATAAACTTTGTTCTACAGTTATAATCATAGCTATTTTATATTCTGTAATGACATCTACAATTGTTTTCTCCACTTTTCTGCAATTGGCCATGTTTATGTTATTTTGTCTCTACAATTTTCCATTCACCATTATTTCGAAAGAATAACATCAACTACAGTATGATTTTTGACCGGATTGGGTACATCATGAACTCCACAACACAGAAATATTTTTGTTTTTCTTCATGTCGAATGAAAAACACAGAATTTTCAGTCTGTTGTCCTCTTTGAAAATTGAATAATTCATTGGTTTTTCCAGCAATGAAGGATACACTTTTTCTCGGAATATTTTTTCACTCAAAAGTGCAAGAATATTTTTAGAAAGCTAACGAAAAAGAGAGACGGAGTACGGTAGTGAATTCTTGAAAAACGTGTTGCCGGAAGTGGATGAAGCAGGAAATGAATTTTTGAACAATGAGCTAGCATAAGAATCATGGAAACATACCCCGCAGGTCAGGCCTCCAATAATTTGATGACGTTGAAGAACTTCCTGTCGGACCTCTTCGATTGTATGATCGACATCTGAAGTGAGCAGCTGCGCTTCTAATACAACTTGAGTTCCTTGTGGTAATGTGGCGACGATTTCGCTGAAAATCACAATTGTTTTATTACAGTCATCCTCTGGCTTTCAGTTCATTTTTGAATGTTTGTACGTGGAAGATTGGAGATCAAATTGAGACAACCATTGTAAATACACTCGTCTTTTTTTTCACTTTTCCCCGTACAGTCTACCAAATAGCAGTAAACGTTTTGGTTAAGAGAAAGATAGGTGGTTGAGGTGGGGTGACACAACACAAAGATCCAGTTTTTTGACTCAATGCGCTACCCAATTTTCGAAAGTTTTATGTCTACACTTCTATTGATCTAAAGAAGATCAGAATACTGAGATTGTGAAATTCGGAATGACATCATTACCTCATTCTCTGAAAAGATCCAGAAAAAGAAGACGAAGATTCAGCAACGACAACGAGAAATTGTTTGTGGATGAGCGCACGATCCACGGGGGTGTCGTTGGAGGGTAGTGACCACGAGCGGCCCCAAAAGGGCAGGCCCTGAAATGATGAAGAATTTTAGTTATCAGTGAAATTTAAGAGAATAAAATAGAGAGAAAAAAACGAAAAAAGAAAGTTTCCACCTATTGATGGAGAAAAAAACACTCTTAAAAGTCGAATCATGTTTGGAAGAGAGAGATTACTGTAGGAATGAAAAAGGCGGTCTTCCTCCTCGTTCTCTTCTTCCTGGCCACCCGTTTTTAATGGCTGATAAACATGAAAAAAAAGGACAGAGGAAAGAAGAAACACGTGATGATCTATAAAAGTGATTACAATGATTTTCAAAGATTGTTCCCGCCCATTTAACACTGTCATTTGAATTCAAACATCAAAATGAAGAAGAATAACGAAAAAGGAGAAGATGGAAAAGAGAATGGAATGTTGATATGGCCCATCGGACAACCAACGGCATTGTAAAAACGTATAAATTATTGCATATAAAATGTCAACAACGTTGACATTGAAAATTTGGAAAACTAACATTATTGAACATAGGGAAAAGGGATGTCAATACAAAAACTCTGGCAAATAGATCAAATACATCACAAAAAGAAAAAAACTGCTAGCCAGTCTCCCACTACTTTTAAATGAAACTAATATGAGCTCACTAAACCGTTTGACTTCTTCAAATCGATTTCGGAGGCAAATATTGATGTGATTTTCGATGAGTTCCCTCACATCGATTTGAGATTCTTTTCGTTTCGTTTTCCGATCAGAACTCTTTTTTTTCTCCGAACACACATTCTTTGAAAAGCACTCTCTCTCTCTCTCTCCTTTACATCTCAATCATTTAAGTTCTTTTTTTTTTGGAAACAGCTGCTGTTATTGCTGAAGCCAATCGATCTTTGGATCCATGTGGAAAAAGAGAAAAGTGCGCTCAATGAAAGTCGAAAATCACGAGGAATCTTTCGGGAAGTGTTTTTGAGCTGCCTTGGTTTTTTAAATTTTCTTTCAAGAAATGAAAATATGAAAAATAAAAAGTAAATGAAACGAAATCAATCTAAAAATATCGTTGAGCAACTGCAACATTTTTCAATGATAAATGACTAGATAACGATTTTCTAAAAATAATTCGATTTTTTAATTTTGTCTTCGGAAGAAACAATGAGAAGGTTGAGAAGCATTCTTCGTTCATTAAACAACTTGACGATCTGTATAGATCAATGTTCTCAATGTTCACCAACCGATTCCAATAAGTGAAAACTAGTCAGTGACCATCAAAAGTCCAATTGGATGAATGTTCTCTTGAGCGTATTTACTGTATTCTTTGAAGATCACTCATCTTCTCATCTTCCTAATAACTCAATAGTTCATGTAGACCATCGAATCATCTTTGATAACCCACTTCTTCAACGTTCCAGACCGATCAAAGATGGACAGTGCGAAAACGAACAAAACGAGTCCGTTTATCCATTTTACGATAATGACAACGCAGAGATAACATTTTTCTTCTACAAAAGATTTATCACTCCATCTCATCATTTCTTCCTTCTTCTCCTTCTTCATTTCAAAGAACTGTCATTTTTATGGGATAGAAAAAAGAGATGTGATAGGATATGATAACGAATACTGTAGAAAGAAAAAAAATAGATAGAAGATAAAATAACGAGTATTAGACGAACATACATTCTTTCACTTATTCACCATCACCATCTCCTTCTTCTTCTTCAAACTGAACCTTTTGCACCGAATACGTGCAGTTTCAAAACCTCAAAAAGAGGTTGAAAAGGCAGTTAAGACTCCGCCCACTGTGAAGGTCTCCGTTTAGTTTCTGCCTCTCGTTTACATGTTTGACCGAAGAAAAATGGAACAAAAGCAACGGAAAGGAGAGTTAAAAGATGCAGAGAATAGACTGTACCCATGATAAGATGATTGAAGCGAAAAGCATTGAGTTGAACAGATAATAAGAGAAGATGGAATCGTATAGAACTGAATAATACTTTCAAAATTGAGTTGTGAAATGTTTGAATAGGGATTTGTGAGAAAACATTGCGAGAATAGAATGTAGTCTAAGAACAAGAACACCGATTCTGTAGGCAAGAAATACAGTAATCTCGAAATGAGTACGGTATTCTCACTTATGAAATGTAACACAACAACTCACTTCAATCAGAAACAATGGATCGATTCTTTCAAAAAGTCTTCGGTTGTTTCGATGAACTTTGACTTTCACACGGAGTATGAACCATTGTACAGTATCAAAATATGACTTATTCTTGTTGTATGTGCAAATTAACAGTTCATTAACACTATCGAACATTGAAAGAACCATTAGAATACGCGAGCTCTCATATATGATTCTTGAAGAGCATTACAGTAACCCAAGTCTAGAAGTAGTGAAACTTGACCTAGAAAGCTCATTCAAAGGCTGAATGAGGTGTTGCAGACAGAATGAATACTTTGGAAAATTGAAATTTTTTTCAAATTGCAATAGTCACATAGATGACATACGCACATTGGGGGTCCAAGAGGAAAAAGAGAAGAGGGAGGCAAACTGAGGGCGAGGCGGAGTCGAGACGAGATGGATGGATGAAGAGACAGTGTCGGAAGATGAAAAGAACACGAGACGTAAAAGAAAAAGACGACTCGGGCGGTGCAAAGTGGGTGCATTGTGTACTTGAGACACACATACAATGATGACAAGACGCAGAGAGACAAATGGTTTCAATATATAAAAGAAGTCACTGGTCTATTGATACTGACTGATTCTTCTGTTGATGAGAAATTGTGTCCAAAATGTCCCCAGGGCCGAAGATTTGATTAGTGTTGAAATGAATGGGCGGTAGTGACTGTGATTGCAAGATAAGAAGATAATGGAATGAAGAACAAGGTGGTTGATACGGTGGAGTGATGCAAAAGAAGAAGATCTAGTAGTAGAAGAAGAAGACGAAGAAGAAGACGAAGAAGAAGAAGACGTTGAAGACAGCGGGCCCCCAAGGTTATCACTGTCACTTACACTCACATACACGCGTTTGGGTACGTTCGGGAAATTCCCTCTTTCGGCAATTAGCAATTTAATGAAAAAATCAGGCGATATAAGGAAGAGAAATGAATGAAATCATTGAAAACGAAATCGAATTAGTTTTATAAAAGCAGTATTCATCTAGAATTGACCATCGATGTAATCTAATAATACTGATATCTTATCTTTATTATACTGTTTACAACTATGCTCAACACATTTATTTGTTCAGTGTTTTTGACAGGACACTTACCATTACCTGAGTATCTAAAGAGAAAGAGAGTTCACGGTCAGAATCTCAATAAGACAATTTCAGTTTTTGTGAGATCAGAAACGCCGAAACCCTATTCTGTTCTGTTTTGATCATTGTGAATTTTCGAGCACGAATCATCATCATCATCATCATCGAAATCATCATCATCACCGTAATCCTTGTCTGTGTGATGTGTCACAAATCTGGAAATGTCTGAAATAGTGATGGTGGTCAAGAAGCCCTTGAAGCACCACGTTTGGATTAATCAAATTTCGAAATGCAATTCGAAACCAGATTTCACTGACGTCGCAGTTTTATATCTGTTTAATCTCTTCGTTTTGGAAATCAGACTGAGTGTTTGAATTCGGACAGAAAAGAGTTCAAAGAATGAATACAAAGTGTTTCGAGTGTTTTTCTGGAGCCAGGTGCTTTTGGTTTCATATTTCAAAGAAGGGGTTTGGTTCCTTTTTTGACATGTTCTACACTTTCAAATGGCGGAATTTCATTGCACTAAGCGGACTACGATAACAAGATCAAGAGGGTTACATTCTATCACAAGATTTGGTTTCTGAATTATGAAAAAAAAGGTTTCGGAAAGGTATCCTCTTGGATTTTGGAAAAGAACTATACTCATATCAGATGTGCCGTTTACATTCAGAATGTTGAAAAATACCTTTAGTAAAATAAGCACAGTTCACTTCTAAACATGATCAACTGAGCATGATGTTATCGCAGGTTATCGTTATATTTCTACTCAACTATTCCTTCGTTAATTTCGACTAGGTTTTTTCCAGAGGAAATCTCACAAACCAGTTTTTCAATAGCATTACAACAGTTGTAAGTTTGAGCTCTACAACATCAGGCACAACTAGAGATCTAACGAAAAACAAATGAATGAAAATAAAGAATCGTGTAGTATATATACAGGAACTGTCCGCTAGACAGAAGACTATATGTTTCCGATGTGCTCGTATCTCATGATAAATACCGTATTTCGAAAACAAGTAGATAATACATACTTTGTGCTTCCTACGTGCTTGTTCCTTGAGCCACCAGACAACGAAAACACAATAACAGTCTACGATTTCAGTGTCTAGAGTTTAATTTCTGACGGTTAATACATAGATCCGAGTGGGTGCAAAGAGATACACATGCACCCGGTTGAATATATTTATAGGGGGATAGAGCTCTTTCTCTGTTCTTTGCAAATCGCACGTTGCTCTTTCTCTTTTCATCTGCTCTCCGTTTTCCCCCTTCTTCCTTTTTTTCTTCTTCTTCTTCCCGTTTTCAGTTCCTCGTCATGTCACATTCGTCGTACTTTGCGCCCAACGCCATGACTAACCACCGGCTCATTTTCTAAATATGTACATGTCTCGCAACAAGTGGTAAACAAGTTTTCTCGTTTTTTCGGATTCCGAGAAACTGAAACTAGAAAAACGGAAAGAAGAAAAATCGTGTAGACTGAGAAGACGTGGATGAAGTGCGAGGAGGAGGAAGGATTTGCAATCAAATTAAACGCTGCCAGTGAGTTTGTTTTCGGAGCAGCGCGCACTGGCTCTCTTCCGACGGCGACGACGACGAAAAAAGACGGGCAAAGATCGTTGGAGGTGAGCTCAGGCAAAAGAGCAGAGAAACAAGTGGAGTCGCGGTGGGAAAAAGGGGGAACTGAGCAAAAGAAATGTACTGAGAGAGGGAGACAACGTCCAAAAAATCATTGTTAGAAGAGAAGAAAGGAAACGGAAAACTAAATAAAACATTTTGTGAAAAGAATCATGGTTGCAAACACTTACTTGGAAAATTTTGTGGTCAGGAAAATAGGAAAATAAGAGCAAAGTGTTGTTATTCAGAAAAAGAAGAGATCGGATGATTCCTAAATACAGTATCCCTAGATGGTGTGTTCAAAGAATCAGAAAACTGACAACAAAAAACAATCATTGTGGAGAAAATCAAAACAATTTACAAGGTCGAATTCGTAAGAAAACGACGTTTTTTTCACGTTGAAGTGATTGACAACGGATCGGATATCTTCCAAGTAATTACTATCACAGAAGTTTATTTACGAATGATTTGTCCAATAACTAGTGAAATGTTCTAATACATGCTTAATACCTCGATTTGAGTTGTTCTCTGGCCAAAGATTCGTTGAACTCCATGACGTTTTTTGCACGGAGCGAGACCTAAAGCTTGTTAGACCGTTAACTTAGGTGCCGCTCTATTGAGCAGGAAGGAATGGACTCATTCCAAAAAGAATAAATGTAACACTTCCTGCTGATAAATCAAGTTACACTATAGACTACATCAAAAAGAAATGAGAATGAAGAAACTGGTTTTGACTGCTTCATCAATAGTTTTTCAAAGATTATGACAACCGCGCCCTATTGTAAACTGAGTACAGGCAAACCCGATTGATTTTATGATGCCTCTGCTTCTATTCCTCTCTGAATTTCAAATAATCTCTAAACATAAAATTTTTATGATCAGCGGCTTGCGAAAGCCAAATCGTCGAAACGAAACGTGCATTGTCGCAGAAGATAACGCTGCGAGCCGTCGATCACACGGGTACACAACGCCTCCCCCAATCACTTTCAAAAGTTTCCCTTTCTCTTATCGATAAGCTTTTTCTCCTTCATCGTTTCGTCTATCGACCACAGCCGACCAAGCACACATTTCTTTTTTTGTACATTTCAGAAAGATTCACAGAAGTCAGATATTTTCTCTTGTCATGTTCAAGTGCCCATTTTCAGTTCCCTCAAGTTTTACAAGAAAAAGAAATGCTGTCGCGTGTGTATGTGTGGATCAAAAACTAGAACAATTGATCAGACTACAGATTCGAAGAATGATGACTGTAGAAAAAGAAGAGAGAAAAAGAGAAAAAAAGAAAAGATGGGTGGGTGGGTGCAGATAGTTATGAAAACTAGAAAAATATTAAAAAGAAGAAGAAGAAGAGGAAGAAGGAATAGAGGGAATCAGCTGGGGGAACAGTCTGATGATATAAACTTGATTGATTCTACATAATGAAGATCAAAGTTTTATATAAAGATATTGGCTAGAGAATGAAATGCTTTTTTTCTCCAAACATTATAGGAAGAAAGCTAATAATCATCAAAACTGTACGTCTGTATGAGGACGAAACGAAAGAAAACAGAATGCATGATATTCACATGGAAAGAGGAAAATTGATACGACCAATAAAAAGTATTTCCAGTTCTTTTCGAGTTTTTTTTCCTAGGAAACAAGATTATGAAGTAATATGTTGGTATACAAAAAGATGAAGTTGATACAGCCAAGACAAAGTTCAGAGGACTAGGACACAATGCACAAATTCGAACAGAATCGTGAGAGATGTCTGATAGTAACAGGACATGATCAACCTAACACTAGGAAATGACTCAAAAATTTCAGAGTGACTTTCCAGACAGACTCTAATCTACACGTGTTTTCTAAGAATTTTTTCTTCCAATTTCTCGTTTCCTCGTTCGTTCTGCTTGATGTCTGTCTACGAAAACACCTGTGATTAGGTGTGTCTCGACTCAAAATACACATTTTGAACTGAGTACATACTGGCATATATTATGAAGGTCTGGTGGGAAAAGTGACGATTAATTGAATGTTTCGACCCGGTGATTTTGAACTAATGTAAAAAGGATAAGTCAGAAATTAAGTGCTGAAAATTCAGAAAAACATTCTGATTTCATGATTTTTTGAAACTCAGTTTGAACTAAGGTTTTAAGTTCTAGGGACTTTGAAATTCAGAAAATTTCACGAACTACCAAGTGTGCATGTCCATATAAATTGATGATTACGCTTGCAGGTAGGTTGATGCACAACAGTATGACTCCTCAAATCTTCGATATTTTGTCTAGACGGTCCATCTCTAAACGCTGATATTTTCTCTGTTTCATCACTTTGTGAACGATCTTTGAAAAATATGATGAGTCTTGATCAGCGACAGAAATGTGTTTAGTGAACAGTAAATCCGGAGAATAAACAGAGAAATAAAACGGCTTTTCCTCACTCAATGACCAAAGAATCAAGTCGTCTAATCCAAATATCTCAATTACCGTAATTTCTTATCAATGCTTTCCTTTTAACAACTAATTTGATACGACTGCAGCTTAATTGAACAGACATTTCGGTCAATTCAAAGATCATTGCGACTGCCGATTCTCTGCGATTCGATTCAATTTTCCAAAGTTTCTCAACTATTTTCCATCAACATTGCGCACAATTTCGACAAATGACAAAAAAAAAGAGGAGAGGCACACCAGGTACTTTTTTGATCTTTTCTCTCTTCTCAACCATTCAACCACACGTGCATTCCACGAGAGTTTCGCATCGTTTCTAGAGAGGGGGACGTTTTACAGTAAGCCGTCCCGTCTCTGGTTTTTACATCTGATCAAATAAACACCCTTCAATACATTGTGACGCTTTTGCGAAAACGCGCACCGAATACATACAGGCACCGCCCGCAACAAATTTTGTACGTACTTTGGACATCCACATGCCATATTTACTGTATAGTTTAACAAAATAGTTATTTGGATTCATATTTGGATGAGGATGAAAAGGGGGGATTTACTATTGAAAGGGAAGTATTCCAAAGAATATCAACCGTTCTATTACTGTTTGATGCTTATGATTTGATTGAGAAAAAAAAATTAAAAAAGCTTTCTCAAAGCATTGACGAGAAACAAGATAGTGTCATACTAGACAAATAATTATCGAAAATCACACTATTTTTATCCATTTCTCAAAAGAGTAAATGTTTTTGAAAAGTGTGCTATTCGGAAGTGCGCTCTGTTGACACAGTTCTTTGAAATTTCCCATTGGCTACTACCACTTGTTGAATTCACCAATAACTCTACGTAATGATCTACATGACGTTGAAACGAGGCCAGAGAGTGTTTGAACTTTCAAAGGCTTCATTTCTTTATTCTTCTTCATCAACGACTTTTACAATTCTTTGTGTCTTCTCCTTCCGATGACACTATTCATGCGAGAGAAAGAAATGATAGGCTTCTAGTCGTCTTCTCTCTTCGTCTTCACGACACTAACGAATGATTATCATGAATCGAAACGCACCGAAAAAGCACTCAAAATTGAATAGACTCTCACTTCTCTGCAGTGATGTTACGTCGTCTAACCGAGTGACACTGTCTCATCGAGGCTATACCGCAATCCAATTTTTGCATTGAACATAAAAAGTGTGAATAAAAGAGGTTAGAATCAAAAGAGATGAAGATAAATAGGCTATGGGGTACGGTATTGTACAAAAAATCATGTTGAAGGAGACAAAAGGGCGGATAGAAATTGACGGGCGGTGCGCTTAGTCGTCGATAAAACGGGCCAGCTAATCAAACGAGAAAATGCGATTGTCTGTGCAAAATGGGTACAGATTTAGGGATTGCACGTATCGAGAATAGAAAAATTATGATCAATGAAACAAGTGGAGTCTCCGAATTGAATTATATTCAGATATTTGCGGGGGTTAATTGTTTTAAATTGCCTCACCAAAACAATTTTTAATTCTAAAAACCAAAAAAACTGAGTGTAGAAAAACATTAGGAAATAAACGAATGCTCAGATAGAATGTTTCAACACTCTTCCCGTTTTGCTATTTTATACCTTCCGATTCATTCTCTTCTGCCTCTATACTTTGTACATACAACTTTTGAAAATCAGAAAAACCGTTCGATGGTCAGATAGTTGATAAGTAGGAATCTTTCAGAAGACAAGAGAGGGCTCAAAGAACATTTTGATATACAAATCGAATGATCAGATTTGTCTTCATACAAAAACATGATCCTTTCCATTTCAGATCGAGATGAAAGAAATCAAGAAGAAAGATGGGTTTGATTTTCAATGTTCAAAGTTTTTAGAAAACTTCACATTCTGAGACCTTATTATAAATAAAACACAACACAAAATTCGAAACGAAGAACTTTTTGCTCAAACTCTGACACTATATTTTTATAATCGTACCGTTTTATCATCATACGAACTTTAGTTTTTGATAAACATAATCTATTTGAATACTTGATAAAGAAGTTTTAACACGTGAGTTGATGAATAAAACTTTCAAAAAAGAAATAAGAATTGAGTAACATTTCATGGCAGACTTATTGTCAAGATCATGTTGACTTTGAATGGCAAGTGAATGATCTTCATCCTTATAAAAAACGAATTGTAAATTACAGATATTGTTTATCGTCTGAAAATTGTTCGATCTATGGTCCGATGACGTGACAGGCAACCTATCTGACTTTCTCACTTTTTCAACTGTGGTCTATCATCCAATCTTTCTCCTCCTTCCACCCATCTTCTTTCCTTCAATCCTTTGGCCTCAATCACAATCACACTAGCAAAATATGAAATAAAAACATGCGACTATAAAAGCGAATAGAGCGAAAAACAAGTTGTTCTTCCGCCTTTCTTGGGTACATCATGCACCCATCGCCTCCTTTTCTTCTTTTAATGATTATCAATCATGGCGGGCTTTCGCACGGTATTTCGACAAGGGACGTACTCGATCATTTGGTAGGTCAAAGTAGAAAGAAGAGGCAAAAGATGAATGGGAATACGTAGATGAGGTAGAAGTCGTGAAGTGTTTCGGAGGGAAACCATCGGAACAGAATTAGCATACAATGCACCCACAAATAGTGGATTAGCATTGCATTTTGGAGATTAAGATTAAAATATTTTATATTGCAAGTTGTCAGAGAAGAAACGGATAGATGAACAGGGATACATGTGAATGGAGGGAAATGGAAAAGATACTCTCGTGTTTCAGATAAAAACGGACCCTGAAAAGTTCCCTCTTTTTTCTAGTTCACTTGTATATTGAAACAAGTTCTACTAATTTTTAGTTTTTGAGAGGGGACGAGTTCGTATTTCAGTGGCAACCATACACCTCTACAGAAATTACATGCAAAGAAAGTTGTTTGAAAATTCCATCGAACGGATCAACGGAATCGACTCAATCGCAGTCAAAGGCAAAATTAATAATCAATCGACAGAAGGAAGAAACGAAGAGAATTATCTCTTAATCAAACATATTATGCTACTTTATTATAAAGTACAGAAAAGATTACTTGGACAAAAATTTAAATTTGTGAAGAAAAAAAAATGAAGTCACAGTGAAGGGGAGCCTGAATTTCACGACAAAGTTTTATTTTTACAATGTGGAATAACTTCACCAGACAAAAATCACAATTATTTACCATATTCTTGTTTTTTGCTTTGTAATATACTCGATGAAACGAAATTTGTTTATCTCGAGAATTTATGTCTTATCTTATAATACTCACATCGCACTCATGTGTACAAATCTCTTTTTTTTCACGAACAAATTTATGTTTTCTCCAGGAAGAAATATCAAAAAACAAACGCTTAATACACAAATATCCCGAATATATCCATGTCCTTTCGTCAGAATAATATTTTTATGATTTAATCATTCTCTACTTTATTTCCAATGATCATATCGACGGCTTCAACGAACGAGTTTGCCACGTTTCTCACTTTCAGGTCGTCTCCTGTAACAGATATATTGTTGAACTTCTTGAAAGAACCAGATCAAACCATCTCTGAACTTTCCAGTTTTGACCAAGATTCCACGCATCCCAGCTTGGATTGCACCAAGAACATCATCATTTACATCATCTCCAATCATGACCGCATTTGAAAAGTCAACATCCTTCCCAAGAGTTTTCAAAGCAGCCTCGAAGAATAGTTTCTCGGGTTTGCCAACTACTTCAGCCTAGTAATGAATATTTTTTTGATACTAAGTAAAATTCAAATCTTACCTTAACTCCAGTAGAATACTCTAATCCAGATACATATGCTCCAGGACCGAGATGTAGACCGTCCTTCTTCTGATAATAACGACCTTTGTGAATTGCAATCAACGAAGCGTTTTCTGATAATATGGAAACCCTTTATGAATAAGAAACATTGAAACTAACTTTCTTTGATCAATCGAAACGCCGCAGTCATTGTCGAATCGTTGAATTTTTCCGGAGCTAATCCGATAACAACTGCATTTGGATCTTCAGTCGGAATTCCTTCAAAAAAGTTTAATTTATTTATTTTCAAATGATTGGCAGCTAACGGTTTTTCTATGAATATTCAAGGAATCACCAGCTTAATTCCGAATATTTATCAGCATGATCATACCTTCAAAGTCTTCCATTGCTCGGTCATCCAAAATGAAGAAGGGTCGATAGTGGTTTTGGAGGATGAGATCCCGGGCGGCAACCAAACTTGTAAAGATCTCATGTTTTTCTATTTGAAACCCACAAGTTTTCAGACGTTCATACAACAAACTTTGCGATTCCTGAAATCAATGTTATGACATTTCGTTTAATTTCTCCCAATAACCTTGGTTGTATTCGTTACAAATTTTACTTGAACATGCTTTCTGAGCAACTGAAGTGCTGCTTGAGTACCAGGAATCGCAAGTTCTTCGACATGAAGCGTACCGCTCAAATCAATTAGTACCGCTGAGATCTTTGACATATTACACCTGAATTCATTATGTTAGAAATTGTAAAATAGTCCCGTATTAGATATTCTCATGATTAAGCAACATTTTAGAAATTGATAATTTGAAACATAATTTCAAAGAAGTTTATTTTTGAATACAGGTTTATACAGTATTTCAGAGTATAAAATAAGAAATAAAGAAAGACAATATCACTTTGATGAATTGAGAACATGGATGGCAATGAATGAGATCAGATCGAAACTTGATAATTCCTGTGATTCAAATTAAAGAATCATAACTTTTATGTGTAAAAGTTGCGAATTCAGAAAAGTTGCTACATGACAAGGAGCCAAACACACTAGCTCATCAGGTTTTTAATAGGCTATAGTTCCAAGAAGTCGTCTGGAAAATCTGATTGTGAAGTGTTTGCGGATCCAAGTGGATATTCTGATGAGGAAGTATGTTTCATTGGCTTCGGTGGCACCTAAAATCAAAGGTTTATGTCCGTCCATCCTGAGAAAACAAACATACAAATACAATATTGTGATCCATTCGATCGGAAAACCCAAACTTTGTGATAAAACGCTGTAGTTGCATCCGAAAAGTTCCCAATGTTTTCTTGTCTTGCACGCTCGTTTCAGTATTTATGGGAACATTTCTGATTGACTGCACAACAGGGAAAATAATTAAATCCGCTGTTTTGGGAAGTCGGACAAACTTTTTAGTACTCTTGATACGCAAGTGTTTCATCAATGATTTTATCTGAAAAAACAGATATTCATATGTCTTTCATAGAAAACGAGCAATTACCACTGGTATGAAATGGGAAATACAAGATTTGTGAATACGACAACTATACAACTCCTGGGCAATTTCCATCGTATGAACTCCTTCAGCAAAGCAAGCAAATAAAATGATAGGTACTTCAGAAAGACACAGTTTCCTAACTTTCGAATGATCCTTCCATTCCAGACAAACCATACAAAACGAACGATCTGTACCATTGTATACAGCATTCATCTCCTCTGGAGATGGCAACTTGGCTAGATCCAGTGGAGGTTCATGCTCAGTTGATTGTTCGAAGAATTCTCTACTACAGAAAGCCACTTCTTCTTCTTCTTCCTCTTCTTCTTTTTCTGCTTCTTCTTGTCTTCCTTGTTCATCAAAAGGAGTCATTAGTTCAACGGCTGTTGGAAGAGATACATTTGGGTTCAGGTGATGGATCATTTCTTTGAGAATTGGATTTTCAACAGTTTCAAATGGTAAATTCATTTCATATATAAATCTGACAAGGAGATCGTGAAACTGATTCTCATAGCTATAATGATCGGTCTGCAAACGTCACAATTATAAAAACTGATGTTTTGGCAGAATAACAACTCACCACCTCCAAATTTTCTGACAGATACATTCGTTCTCCGTTCTCCACTTCCATCTGAAAATCATTTCAAGTCCAGTTTGATGAAGAAAAACTAATCTGCAGCGCATTTAACGGGTTTTAAGAAGGACTAAGGAGAGAAACTGATCTTCTTCTTTTCATGAGTAATCGATTATTTTCTCGTTTTACTCATTTTCTAAACTTCTTCACCATTTGCTGCCAAAAAACTACTTCTAGAGGGAATGTAAACAAAAAAAAAATAAAGTAGAATGAAAATGAAAGTATTTTTAGCTTTTTTTTAGTTCAAAACGAACAAACGAAAAATGAAAATCTTTAATGATACGCACATGGCAACAAACAAAGTGTATGCAAATGTGCTCTACTGAACACATTTGCTGTGTGTAGTCCTAAATACATTGGAGAATTCATTCATATTTTTATTAAAAATCTGAATTGAAAGGAGGTATAGTTGGATAAGGTTTTGGGAGATTTCACTGGACTCCGCGGAAAAAGTTTAAATGGCGTAAACCCTACAATCGAATGATGTTTATGTTGTTTTTGGCGTATCAATTCGGTAGGAATATTGAAATGTTTTGAAGAGATGTAAGATGTATCATTCATGAATAATTCCTCAAACATCGATAAAGTTGAAGTTGAAATCTTCTTTGAAATGTAAGACACGATCCGTTCATCAAATGGTACACGTTTCTTCATGTGGTTATTTAATTTCCTTCAATCTTAGTAACCTACAAAAAGTCATATTCACTAATTTTCATTTCTATATCGAAAATATTTGTCTTATTCCTTCAAACTTCTTCACCACTTTCCATTCATAGTTTTGTTCCACGGCTTAAGCTGTGGGTGAAGCTGTAAGACATAAAGGATTTTGAAATTCGGAAAAGCTTATGAGAGCTACTTTTTTTAAACCGCTGGGATTATTATATTCCGCCTTCTTCAAGGAATGAAACAATCACTATCCACCCAAACATTCGTTTGAATCATTGTATATTTCATCAGTAAATGTTCCGATGACTATATTATTTCTTTGTCGGAGATGCAGGTTTGAAGAAATTATTATCGAGTGGCATAGTAAAAAAGACCAATTTGCATTTGTTGTATCCAATCTTAAGAGTGTTCACACCTGCCAATCCCTTCTCATATTCTTAATACTTCCCTATTCATTTGGACCCTTTCTGTTTCCGACCATTCGTTGGTCACCGTCCACTCAGAGAAAAAACAAACGGAAAAGGTCACCACCTGCTCTCAATTATTATTCCATTCGGTTTTGTATACAAATGGACGAGTGACGGATCTGTGTGCAAGAGGACAGAAGAGGTCACACCCTTGTCAATGGATCCGATTTCTTCTCCAGTTCCGATGGCCGTATTTTGTCCACTTTACTGTATCTCCTCTCTTCACAAAATTATATGTGAAAAAAGAAAGTTAGTTAACGGTTTTCTGATTTTTTCCGGTTCAAACCCTAATCGAATCATCGAATCATTCTAAATCACCTCACAGTCGTCATGGTCTTTTCATTTCCCAAATTTTCTAATTCTGTATTGGTGGCAAATTTACACTAAACTGATTTTTATTTGGGGCGAAATGGGAGAACTGGAAATGGAAAAATATTTTCGTCGAAATTGAAATTATATTATCAATTACACTAGGTACAGTTTTTCTGAAGAATGTGAACTCTTTCCAGAATTTCAATTGATCCGAAGTTACAATAAAGATTCAAACAATGAACATTTTTCGCTTCTAGTTTTTTCAAATAACAAAACTTCTAAAAGTTTATGGGAGTGGATTGTTCTTTTCATACTTGTGAAATCGCGGGCCGGGCCCCACAATCGCCTCCCCTCTAAACCTCTTTTGGTTGCATACAGAGGTAAGTCCGACTATGTTTAATCTGCTGCGCGTACCAATGGATTTTACTCGATAACTTCGTGCGGAATTGATTTGTTGTAACTTGTTTCTTTGATTAGCGTCTCTGATTATAGATGCCTAGAATGTGAGAACACATGGAGTCATAAAAACTGGAAAATTGCATCTTTTCTAGAGTCGTATTTTAGCGACTCAACTGGAAGATA
>GL379819.1:697986-720835 GCA_000143925.2 Caenorhabditis brenneri | reverse complement strand
AAATTATGAAAAAAACGCGAAAATTTTCAAAATTTTTTCAATTATGGCTGATTCGTGATTCAAACACTCAAACTACTCCCAACATGCAAAATATGTAAAATTTACAGAAAATAGGCAAAAATCAGCTGATTTTTCGATTTTGAAAATTCAAATTCAAACTTCGCGGTAACTGGCGGGCCGAGCGGGCCGAACGGGCCCGACCCGGCCCGGCCCGGCCCGGCCCATCACAACTATGGTTCTTTTCTTCTTCTCCTTCGTGTCAAGACCAAATAGTTTTGTGTGTGTGTGTACAACCTCTCCAGAAGAAGTAAAAGTAGAAAAGCATTGTGGTCTATTACCTCATTGTGTCTGTGTATATTCCTGTGTGACAATCGAAGAAGCAGAAGCACAAGGGTGTGTACTCGTCGGCACGAAAAAGACGACAAACGAAGAAAGCATCAAAAGGAGAAATAAGTTTTCTTTTGTGTGGCGGTGTCTGGTCTTCCCTTCTTCTCCTATTCTTATCTTTATGTCCCGATTGACGACCTCTTGTTGGTTTCCCTCTTTCTCTCTTCTATAAATCCTAGACGACTTTTATGGATCTAGATCTAGATCTTGATTTAGTTCTTTTGAGAAGATCGATCATGGAACATCTTCCAAAACCTGTCATTTTGAAAATGTTCCCACATCGATTCATTCATTTGCCTGACTCAAGCCGTAAAACTGTCTTCTTTTCAAGTTGCTTTCTCATTTTGAGATCTCTGAAAAGGAGGACCTCATTAAAATTTAAAACAAAAACATTACTTAGAATTTCCCTTAGAAACCTGTCTAGACACTGTTATGACGGAACATATGACAGATGAGTACATAAGGTGATCATTGTTTGGGCCCCTCTATGTCTTCTTAAAAATAAAAACACGTGACGCCCACCACCTAATTATAGTATTTTGCTCTGATTGTGTTCAGACTTTAATACGTGTTTTCCTGTGGTTTCCAGTCTGAAAGTGGCTGATGTCTGATTTTGATATCGGTTTTAATGTCGTAAAACACAATGTGATTTTCAAAAGTTTACGAGCCTTCAGGTATACTGTACACTCGTATTTTGAAAACGAGACAAAGTAGAAAACTAGTATATTGAATCTCCCTCGTCAATATTGACACCATTTCGACTCGAAAAGAGGAGATAAAAGTGAGAGAATGAAGAGAAAGAAAATGGCAATTTTGTTGAAAAACATGAATGGAAAAAGTTGTTTTCGGCGTTTTGCAAGTAAAGAGGTTCTGGACTTTTCGATAATTTTTGAAAAACACATGAGGCGATCTTTGCTCAAACACAAAAATAAGTATAAAACGTGTTTAGAAAAAAGAGAAAGTTGAAAAATACTCTGAAAGCAAAAAAGATAAAAATTTGCATTTATGAATTGAGTTTGACCACATGACTTTAAGATTGTCACAAGTATTTTCTTCATGAAATCATTATATTTTTGACTCCCCTCATCCGGATCACAAAGCTCATCCAAAGCTCGTGCTGCTACCGGGAATTCCCATTGAATCGAGTATAAAAAACCATGCTCGGTCCTTTTCTCCCTTCATAATGAAAGACCACGTCCCCTCTCTTTTCATCTTCAATTCAATTATATCTATTCATAAAAAATAATTGCTTTCAATTATTCGACCTGTCCATCCATCCATACATGAGAGCTGTCTTTTCGATTTGCTAGGTCAGTCAATCATTATATTTCGGCCGATAATAATAATCCTCTTATCGTCGTAACAAAAATTGAACATTGAACAAAACGTTTTTGAGATTTTTGTACTTTAGTTTTGATTGGTCAAAAATATTGACACATCCCTTGAAAAAACAGGATACAGGGAACGCTGAAAATGTGTTTTTATTTCTGGAATTTTCTACTCGACTGAAAAAATAGAATGGACACTTGTTGACGAACGGCGACTACTAGTGGGTGTGTAGGAGGTTGTCGGAAAGACGAACGAAGACCAGCTGCCAGTTTTTTTCCCCAATTTTTTTTGGTACGCTTGTGGTTCACTCGAATGGCTCTTGGGGAGTTTTCTGTCGTTTCTTTTTGCGAACATAAACACATTCTTATCTAGACATTGAGAACCACTTTTTTGTTTCGTTTACTCTACAACTTTCGGAACGAATGGATACTGTAGAGTGGGTTTGAACAATAGTGAAAGAAATATTTTAGCATACTGGAGTCTGGTTGAAAGTTTTGAAGACTCAAAACGAAACAGATTTGAAGACCATTTCGGAATGAACTCAATTTTGTTCTGGCATAGAAAACTTTGCAATTGAAATTGGGAAATAATAATTGATATAATATTTGTATGCAACGAAAGCGTTTACAATATTCACATTCAACATCCATGCTACCCGATTCCCCACGAAATGAATCCGGCTGCATCCCGGAACTTGTTGTGGGGTTTCTTCGCCAACCTATTCTTCGAAAATGTTGGCAATTTGAACGCGAAAAATGTTTTTCCCGACGAAATGTTTCTTCGTATTCTTTTTCATCTTCTTTTTCTTCTTTCTTACCCCGTTCACAACAGTGTGCGAGACACTAAAAAGTAAGGGGAATGTCGTTTCTCTTCCCATCTCTATTGACATTTTTTTGCCCCGTAGATAACGAGAGTCGAGGGCGACAATTCTTCGAAAGGTTCTTTTTCCAAAGGTTATCAGTCAACTATCTCTGTTGGTCGTCGATCGTCCCCCCACGTATCGCAGAGTTTTTCCGTTTTCTCTTTTTCTTCCAATTCCTTCTTATTTCAACTCTTTCAATTCTTTTTCGTCATTCGTTGCAACTCTTTTTTTTTCACATGTGACACCTCTATCATCTTTCTGTCTTTTTCTCTCGAGGGAATGATCCTTATCGGGTGTATAATAGCCTTCCGCTTATCAACTTTATTCGGCTCCTCCTCCTTTTTTTTTCTTCATTTTTCTAAAGATACTTATTTCGGCACGTAACAAACTGAAGACGACATGAAAAGATTCATCAATTTGTGTTATCATCAAGAAACCAGTGTCGTCTCAAAAAGAGGATACGGTACTTATCATCTTCTTATTCTCCGTCACAACTACACCGCCAGTCGAACATTTGTTCGATATTTAATGTAAAAGTATAACACACAAATGTACCGTGCGCCCGTCGTCACTACTTTTGATGCGCTTTGTGAATCATCATAATCACTATTTTACGGTTTTGATGTGATGTTAATGAGATACCGTATGACAACCTCACCACAACTAGTTATGAGTCATCATTCGGGTATCTTTGGTTGCTCAACGGCTGTGAAAACACGACTTGTTTAATCAACTTTTCTCTAAATACTAGTTTTGCTCTAGAATTTTCTAGAAATAATAAATACACTCGTGAGATAAATAGTTGTTTTTCGTGTTTTTGGTAAGATCTTTGAACGAATTTTTGAATATAAAAGTAAGGTTTGAGTGTTTTGACAAAGATCTCCAAGTGAACTGGCCCAAAGAAAAATAGTTCAAATCTGAACCCGATTTCCGGAAGTTTCTATAAGGTCCCTTTTCATTAGTGTCATGACACCTTTCCGGTTGAATACTACTGTACACCCGTGAGAGTAAGAACATTGCGCAACCAATCCCTCTCTTCTCGCCTTTCTTATTCATTTGATGAAGAGTCTTTCTTCCCATTTCCCAACCATGATGTCATTCGTCCTCACACATCAGTTGTTGTCCGATGGTCCTTGTCTCCATTCAATTATTCTTCTCCAGTCGATGTCATTTCTAATGAAGCGGATAAAAAAGAGGAAACAAAAACTGAACAGTTTGCACGTATTCTACAAAATTTTGGAAAAGTTTCTTTGATTTTTCCGCCCAACAGTGTAAACATACATCCTTTTCATTTCCGTTCAAAGTTTTGAGCAGCTTTTTTTCCAAATTCAAACATCTGGTCAAACGAAATGAGACACATGATGACTGTTACAAACGAAATAGAGTTTTTTTTCTGTTTTTCTGTCTAATACTTCTGATTTATAATAACTGAATCATTTACTAATCTGCAAATGTGTAGAATTACAAAGAACAGGAATTCTATAATATGCATTTCCGATAGAATGACAAGTTTCCTGTTCTCTGAAAGTTTGAATCAAAACTTAAAGTCACTTCCGAGTAATTCTCCCAAATTAAATCAAAAATTGTCTGTCTTATTCTCTATAAAACTGTTTTTTTTTCTCTCCTCCCGAGGCCTAATCTCGTTCTCATGCTGCCTAATTTTTTGCACTGTCTTCCCTCGATCGCTGCATAAAAACATCGGAGAATATGTTCAAGTTTGTTCGGTTCCTTGATTCTTTACACCATTTCATCCCTACTCTCTATATTTTCCATACACAATAATCCAAATTGGGAAGCGATGAGGCGGAGAAAGAGAAGCAACGACTGAAAGCGGATCACTCCCCAACATACATAAGGATATCGGAGTCAGAGAAGCGTGCGCAGAATCTATAAAGAGGCATAAAGGAGTGAAAAAGAAGACGAAGGGACGGAAAATGCAAAGTGGGAAGGGGAGAGAATTGAAAGAGAAGAGATGGAGAACAAACATGTGTACTGTCTCCCTGTCTCTCTAACTCCTCTCCACCATCCGATTCTATCACAATGCCTCATTCACGATGTGAAGCCTCTTCTGTGTCGTCAACAGACCGACCGACCGACTGCGCTGATGTTTGCACGTCGAAGCGACGTCGCAAGTGTCGCCCGCGAATCTCTGCGTGTCTTGCTTCTTCCCAATCTCTCATCTCCGCCTTTATCGCCTCAGGCAGGCTCCTCCTTCTTCTCTTCTTCCTTCGTCAACCCCCATTCTATTTCCTTCTCTCTCTTCCCTTTTCTCGTCCTTCTGCGTATGTGAGCGATTCGATTCGCACGCTCGCATTACAGCGGCCCGAGCGGGCAGCCCGCGGCCCCTTCGATAAATCGAGGAGAAGGAAAAAGAAGAGGACTGGTCTGGTTTCCACTAGGACTAGAGGCAATATGTGTGTGTAGATTCAATTCATTCGATTCTGTTCCGTTTCTCTTTCCTCTCTCACACTTCTACTCTCCTTCATCGATTATCGATCGTTGTTTCTGTACAGTTAAGAAGACGACGCTTGCAAGAAAGACAATCATTGGAGAAAGCCAGAAAATACAAGAATGATTGGGAACATTCTGGAAAGAATAGGAATGACCTTTCGCAAAAAATTTTCATAAGAATATTTCGAAAACAAGTGTCATCAACCTTGAACAACTGTTTCAAAAGTATTGAAACCCAAAAGGTCTATCCACTTCCCTCTTTTTCTACTTTTTGCTTCCCTTTCTTCAATCTCATTTACTGTTCTCGCGTTTCACAGTTTCATTGAATCAACATAAGATTCTCCTGAACTAAATTTTAAATTCCAGAGTATTAAAAACCACCCCCGGGTCAAAATATGGTGTTGTTTTTTTCGTCCTGTCCAACCTCATCACTGGTGAGCCAGTCTCCTACCCCGTCGTCAACGACATCGACGACAACGACAACAGATCTCTTCCCAGAGCATCCAAAGTCACAGCCAATCCCTGTCAGGTACATTTGAATACATCACTAGCGTCACAAATTATTATGGTCCTCATTTTAGCAACAACGGTCAATGGGATAACTGCGATCACCTCTCGTGTTCGCCGCTTGAGCGATTCCCATCTCCGCTCGCGACGTCAGCGGAGTCTGTTAACTCGATCAAGTCGAGGTAAGAATTCTGAGAGTAGATTGAAACTGTATACTGATGAGAATTGTCTTCAGTTGCTCGTCGCGCTCATCGGTCGAACGTGAGACGGAACGCGCACAACGTCGTCAATTGCTCAATACCAGCTTGAGTAAATTGCGGGAGGAATCGAACATGCCACTTCGGAAGCATCTTTTGATTTTCAACACTGTTAAGACCATCCAGGTTAGAGCAGATCATCGAAAAATTCAACGAAAAGCTTATCTGTGATTTTAAGAAAATAATAATAGCTTAGCCAGATTTTAAAGAAAAAACGACTTCAAATCGTCTTGGATTATTTTTGGATTGACGCAAATGCTAATCCTTGTTCTTTCCATCAAAAATCCCTTGGTTTCTGAATTTATTAGGGGTACATTAATCAAATGAAAATCTATTTTTGAGTACACATTTTGCAATACAAACAACCAAACAGAAACGAAAGAATCACTCGGTTGTTTACGAAAAGAGAGAATGATCTTCATACTTTTCTCAATAAATTATTCGTATTTCAGAAAGACTTGGATCAATTGGACGATGAGGAATTGTACTGCTCTCTTGTGGGTATGTCGAACGAGACGACGGCGATGCTGATGGAAGTCGATGGTACCGGTGACGAGTGTTGTTGGGGCAATGAGAAGGATTGCTACAACAACGACATGATGATGATGATAACGAACGCCAACGATGTCGTCGACTCCGCCATCATCTGCGGAGCACCTCAGAAACAAGAGGAGCGCGGCGCATCGTCCGACATCGCCGGAATGATGTTTGGAGGTAATACATTAAGACACCCTGCATTAGTCGACATATGTTTTTCTTCTCTTTTTCGTTTTCTAAAAGAGGAGCGGTCCCTTTGCTGTCGTGATTTATGGAGCTTGTCTTTTGCGGCGCAACGCCATCTTTTTGTTGGGTGGTGTATCGGCGCGCGGTAATTATGTACGTCCTTTTTCCTTATGGTCACAAAGAAGGATTGAAGGAAGTGAAGAACACAAAAACTGGTTTCGTTCTGTTTTTTGTTCTGAAAGAAAAATCATAAATAAAGGAGGCGATACCAAGGAGAGAGATTCTTGAATTTTCATTGGGTACTGTAGTGATTCTCAACAAGAAATATGCGAAGACGAATTAGCTATAAATTATGGGTTGTTGTAGTGGAAAGGCGAAAACAATCTTCCCAATTCTGAATATCACGTATGAAAATCAACTAGTTCAGTATGATTCATGACAAAATGACTATAATTATCTCTCCATAGTCATCGGACAACTACAGTACTACTCTTCTCCTCATCTTTCCAAAATATTTTCTTTACGCTTCAAAGAGAATATCTTCTTGAGTGTCGTGTGTGGGTGGCTGTTTTTTCACGACTACTGAAAGCTCAGCGTGCACATAAACACGCACACACACTTACGTCATGCCTAATTTGAGCCGGCCTTTAGACTAACGAACACTCCTTTTTCACGGCTGCTCCAAATGTTATAAACAAGATATGTGGGTGCTCCTTTTTTCGTTCTGTCACGTCATGAAACAAATAAGGAACCAATCAGAAAAAGGGGATTAACTATGGATTTGGAAGATTGAATAAATGAAATCATTTCAATCTATTTACAGATGATCTCGAGATGGAGGAGGCCGAGACAAAGACCTGGTCTTGGTCCTCTGGAGCGTCGATTTTCGATTCTGTTCAGGTATGTTTTGTTCTGTTTCTTGAACTCTTTTTTCCCAGAAGAGGCGCCAAAAAGACTAAACTTCAAAGTTAGTGTCTGTGTCTCCTTTTCTCTGATCACGAGACTTGTTTATCGGGCCTTTTCTCTATTCTCTCCATATTTCTAATTCTGTCTCTTCAACGTCATAATCGTTGGCAGGCGGTCTGTGATGGCCTTTGTCTGCGTCTCTTTTGCCAGGCTTCCGACGAGAAATAAAAAGAAAAGGAGAGAGAAAGAGAGAGGTCGAAAATGTCACATCACGTGTTGGGAGATGTATGTGTGGTATGAGAAAAGAGAGACTATTTTGAAGGACATATGGATTGGAGTTTTTTGAAAATAACATTGTGATTCACGGGGGAGTAGTGAAAAGAAATAGTATTTGCTAGATTATTCTGGATGAAAAACTGTCAGATCACATGTGAATTTATTATTGAGTCATTAAAACAATATGTTATTGAACCAGACTTTTAAAAACATTCAGAATGAAAACACAAACTGAGGGATAAAATAATTTATGCAGAATTACAAGAAAAATTATCAAATTAATTGATTTAGGACTCGAAATCTGGATCCATGGATGCTTTATTCAAGTGGTCCTCTTCGTGCTCTGATGCTGCCTACAGCGCACCGATTTCCAACAACTCTTTCGGTGGCTGGGCTAACGCTTCGCCAATTTCTGGTGACGGAATTTTCGGTCTCTCGGACGATTCGACTTCCTCGTGGTCCCATGGAGCCACTGGTTTCGACATGTGGGGTAACAGCGACCCACTCGGATCGGCCCGCTTCGACATGCACAATCTGCTTCTTTTGCAAGCTTAGAACTGATAGAATAGTATCAGAAGCAGTAAAAAAGAAGATCAAAGAAGTCGAAGAAGACGATCAAAAAAAGCTCACCAGAAAATAACATCTCAAACCCAAACATCAAAAAGGACACACCACACAAAAGTTAAGAACTCTCTTTTTTAAATTCTCAAACTCTAAACCCAAAACTCCAAACTCTTGTCATCTACCTTTTCCTCACAGCATATCCTGTACAATCGCCCCCAATTCTTTTAATTCATTCCTTTTTCAATTAGTGATTAGTTGTGTTTGACATGTTACTCTTTTGTATCATGTCATTCATATCGTTGTGAATAGCATCTAGTTAATTTTTCCCCCCATATAATCTAATATTTGGTGTACTACTGCCTAGTGATCTCCCGACCGGGCCTATCTCCCATTCTCTCTATTTCGGTTCTCTCATTCAAAATGGTTCTCTTCTACACTTTTTTTGTTTATTCCTTTCCAATTCTGGTTTCCAAATCTCAGTTTTCAAAACACTCACAACATGTGCATTTCTTTTTTTATTAGACTCAGCTGTTTTTAGTTCCGGTGTTACAATTGTTGAGCGTAATGTAATAAGGCAAGTGTACATACTTTCCCCCTTTTGAAATGTGTATCATATTATGGTAACTTGTTTGTATCATCACTCACCTTGATCCATCTCCATCCTATGCAATCTCGGTTTATTTTACGTGGTCCCAAATTCCATCAAATGTGTGAAAAATCCGTTAGATTGCCACGTCAAGGTATTCAATTCTCAGAGAGATGTAGACATTTACCATGACTTGGCAATCTGCGGTGAGTACAAAGAAGCCTCTTCTCATTGAACAAAACGCGGTTATACTCTTATCCCATTCTCATTCTTTTTGCCTCTTCTCATGCCCCTGTCTAGTCATCATCTCCTCCCAGTACCGTACTTGTTACACATTTCTCCGTTTTTATCTGCCCCTGCCTTAAATCTCTTCCACCATCCGTGCCCAAAACGAGTATATTTTCCTTTCCCAATACACACACAAGTGTTTAGGAGTGTAGTAGGTTACTGTAGTTAGCTACTATATGTGTATCTGCATTTTCTCTTATCTAGAAAACGTTCGGGTCTCCCAAAAAAGTTCCATCTCCTTTTTTATTTTATTCGTTTTGTTTTGTTGTTCAGTGTTCAGGGATTGTTTTTTCTTTTCTTTTTTCTCCACTACCAAATCATTCATTGTTGTTTCCTTCCGTTTGCCACCTTCGGGTCACAAATCTTTTCTTCCAAATTTTGCTATTAATTACTTTCTCATCATTTGGTGAAACCGGTATTTCATTCCATCTCTTGTTCCCCATTTTTCCCAAATTTATTTCCAGTTCCAAAATGATAATGATTCTGTAGTAGTTCTATTATTCACTTTTTCATTCTATCACATTTTCCCCCAGGTCCCAATCCGTATCCAATGCGCCGCGCGCAATCTCCCCGTCCTTTTCAAAGCTTTACCATTTCTGTAAGTGCCCATTCATTCCTTTTTCATTATTTCTCCTCCACTCTTCATGTATTCCATTTCTTCTAGATCCTCCATAATCTTTTTGTAAGTGTTAACTTGTGAGTGTGAGTGAGACTTTGTGAGTGTGCGAGTGTTTGCGTCGAAAGGCAATCATCTGAAAAGTTAGGCGCGCGCGTGTGGCGCAGTGTTTCGGTTGGAATTTGTGGATGAAAGGATGAAAAAGAGATAATTCTGAAGGAAAAAAAAGTCAAAAAATGATCCTCTCAAATTCACAACAACACAAACAACCGAACGCTTCGATCCACGACCCAGTGTTATTTCTAGATCAAATTAAGGTCGAGAAACTACCAACTTCCCCTAAAAACTTTTAATTGTATCCATTTCTACTCGAGTACAGACCCCCTCAACATTGTATCACTGGACCCACCGGCGTCAAAGATTCTTCTTTAACAAATTCTTTGACCGGTGAGCCAGACGACCCATTCCATCATCTCAAAAACAAAACATGCCAAAAGAAATACATGTATGAACAAAAACCGACATCTTCCCGGATCCCAGTCTTCTATCTAGTTAAAAATGAATACCTCTATCTCTTCTTAAACACTTTAATATTTCCCTCTCCCAATGTGCAACCAGTCAAAAACACAAAAAGCTCTTTAACAATGAATTTAGTCGTGTATAAACCTTCCATTCTTGTCTCCACCCAATACATAATGTGATTCCCACCTCAACTAATTCTCAGTCAACTTTGCATTTTTGTGTCTCTCACCACCCAATCATCCCAACGTGTGTACCGGTGTACGTTTGTTGAGTGAGTGTGCTCCAAATTGGAGTCTCGCGTATCAACGGTGTCCTTTCTTTATCCCATTTTTGACTTCTCTTCCTCTTCCTTTTTATTGTTTCTTCTCACATTCTCATTCACTCTAAAAACCCGATCAACTCAGTGTGCTTTTGCCGATTTTTTATCTCCGATTGTGTCGATAATTTATGTATTTTTGCTTCATATTCCATCTACAACCCCGACATATAATATATTGATTATTCGACCTATCATTTCCCCCAATAGTGTCTTATTTCCCTCTCCGTTCCCTTTTCGTCTGAACTCGATTTCATACGCGGTGTGAAGGCTATAAATAAATACTTTTTCTTAGTTAAAAATATGTTTTATTTGAATTTTAAAACACGAAAAATTGAAAAAGAGCAAACAGAATGGATGAAAAAAGCAAAACAAAAAACAAACTTCTGAAAACATGAAAATGTGGAAAAGAGAAATGAACAGCAAACAGAATTATCAAGATTTTATAATATACAATTGGTTGAAATGTATTACAAACAGACTAAACTCCCGAAATATGGTGTTAATTGTTTTCATTCTTCATTAAAATTATATCAAAACTGAAGCCGATCACAACAGAAACGTTTAGTCTCCTAAGAGATGAACCACTCGAAAAACAAAATCGTTGCTTGGAAACTGAATCATTTGGGAATGAAGCGACACAATATACAATACTATTTTCATTATCTAACAAGTCTCATCCACAGCTTCTAAAAGCTCATTTGGCTAAATGTTTTGGGAAGAAATTCAGAATACTGTACAGTTTTACTCAGCTATTCTAGCTATACCTTTGAATCTTTTCTTAATTATTCTGATTCTAAATTACTCACCAAAGGAAATAGGGGCTTATAAATATTTAATGATCTATATTTCGGTTTTTGAAACAATTTACGCAGTAATTGATGTGATTGTCTCTCCATTCGCTCATTCATATGGATCCACATTTTTGGTGATGGTCAATTTGAAAAAGACGAATTTATCCAGATTTGTTATCAGTATTCTTTTGTGTAAGTGTGTAAAAATCTTGAATTAATTTTATTAGAGTTGTTTACTACAGCTGCTTACTGTGGTTTCTATGGATCGTCAATGGCAATATTTGGAATACATTTCATTTATCGTTATTTGGTTGCAAAAGGATCCGACTTGCTTAAAAGTTTCCAATCTTGGAGAATAATTCTCTGGCTTTTGATTCCAGTTGTCATAGGATTCACCTGGAGTGCTCTTACTTATTGGCCTTGTGCTCCAAGGGATGCTACAGATATATATGTTATGGATAATATATTGTTGACATTTCAATTAAAAATGAGTGATATTCAATATATTTCTCCTTATTTTTACGAATTGGGTCAGAACGATACTTTAACTGTTTATTGGCCTAGTTTTATTGGTATCGGGGTAAACTTCTGTATCATTGTGAGGGAATAATTAACAGGAAAATGTTAATCCACAGATGTTTTCAGAATCTTTCTGTTTTCACCATTGTTTTCTTCGGATATAGATGTTACAAAGTACTCAGTTCCATTGTGCCGCAAACCAGTACATCACAGAGGAACCGCCGGCTACAGAATCAGCTGTATATTGCACTGGTTATACAGACTTTGATTCCAATGATTGTGATGCATATTCCTGTGTCAGCTCTATATTTCTGTTCTTTCTTCAGTGTGAAACTAGGTTCTCTCAGTGGTATTGCTCCATTAACTATTGCACTTTATCCGATACTTGATCCTCTTCCAACTATGTTCATAATTGGTCAATTCCGTTCAGTTTTGTATAGTAAGCTCGGAACAAATTCTGCAAATATTGATTCATATGTTTTACAGAAGGACTGTGTTGGGTGCCTACAAACTTATGTTGCAAAAAACAAGATCATTCGGAAGGCATTGAAATGTCTAATCGAAATGATGGAGCGTTCTCAGATGTTGCAACTCAAAATGTAGAAACCATCTAATTGGATTCCACTGATTTTAATATACCATTTTTGTCAATAAAATCTTACAGATAACAAAAAAAAATTTATTTACACTGTTGTACGTATTTTTCAAAGTAAAAAGAATAAAGTAAGAATTCATTCTTCATTGAATATAAGATCAAAGGATTTCTCCCCAAACCGATACGTTGTCATCGTCAGGTAATTTCGATGTTCTTCTTGAGCCGGCATCATTCACGTGGCCAATCTTCACCGAGTTTTTGTTCGCTATGCAGAATCTCACAGGTGTAAGACAGAATCTTTTCAAACCTTCTCGATAGTTTTTGACAATGAGTATCGTGGGTAAAGGATCAATAACTGGATACAATGCAATTGTAATAGAAGTAATGTTACTCAATCTTCCAAGTCCGTGGTTAAGAAGTGCTCCAGAATAAGTGATGAGTAGCGGAAGATGCATTAAAGTTATCGGAATGATAGTTTGAAGAACCAAGGCAATGAAAAACTGCTTTTGAAGTGCTCGATATTGTTTTGAAAAGCCACCAGTGGATGGATGAACATTGGAAAGTGATTTATAACATTTCCAACCAAAATAGAATATTGTGAAAACTGATGATCCCTGAAAACTTGTAGAAAATAAGGTCTTACATTGAAAAATAAAGATAACCATGATTCCCATTGCAAAAATAAGTGTGATGATCACATCTTGGTCCCATAAAAAGTCTCCGTTTTCTGAATAAAAATAGGGACCTAAATAAACGATATCATCTGTGGATAACTTGAAATCTTCCATCAAATTATTTCTGGAATCGATCTTTTTTGACGAAAAGAAAACTTGTCAAACCGTATGTAATTTGTCATGACAACTTTTGGCCGACAACAGAAGAATGAGACGGTAGCCCAAATAGTTCCATAAATGAATGGAATCAGAATCCAGCATATAATTTTCTTTCCCTTGAAAGTTGATATCAATTCACTTCTGAAACAATTTTCATGAGCCAATAGCATGTATCAATGAATTCAAAAAGAGTGAAACTCGAAATTATAGATATTTTCAAGAATTGATAGTTTTTTATCTCAATAGTAGTTTCAGTAAAACGAGAGTTCCCTTCTTTGAATAAAAACATACCCACTAACTGCAAAGTATCTATAAATGAAGTGAATACCGAAAATGGCCATTGAAGATCCAAAGAAACCACACCAAACTGCTAAAATCTTCAATGCGTTTTCTTTCTCAAAAAATGAATGAGAAAGTGGAGTCATAATGTAAAACGAGGATCCATGGGAATGCATCACTGGAAGAGATAGAAAGTCGGTGATTGAATAACATATTTCAAATAATGTGATGAAGTTCATTAAGTATTTGTATGGGCCCAGTTTCTTTGGAGATTTCAAGTGAATCAATATGAAAAGCACCGAATTGCAGAAAAGTGATAAGAAAACCAGGAGTAGAATGAGACGGTATTGATACTCCAACCAATCAGCTCCGATCATTGTCTTTATTTGAATGTTTTCTGAAATGGAAGAATGATCTGATGTTTTACAGTAATGAAAGAAAAGGATGCTCTGGAGAAATCGACGTCAATGAGGTACATTCAATATCACTCTAAAATACGAAAACATATGATAGATATTCCAATTAAAACGAATCCCAAAGGGGTAAAACAGAACTGATCATTGTCATGAACTATCTGCTTAGACTGCACGTGGTACGATTTGTCTACGATTGAATCTTCTGGGAGTATACTAGTCTGGTGACAACAGTAATTTCCTGGAGTGTCACTATAAAAACAGATGATTCTAAGCTTAAAACACACCGTGCATCAAAATGATTGGTAAGAGCTGGACTGTAATTCAGCATAATATTCAAATTGGCTTCGCTATCATGTCTTTTACATTGAATTCAACTTTGATACTTCTGATTCTACGTCATTCTCCAAAATCATTGGGTGCTTATAAGTACTTAATGATCTACATTTCTGCGTTTGAACTTTTTTATTCACTCATGGATGTTATCGTGAAACCAGTGAGTAACAAATTCAGAGTTTAAAAATTGGTATCTAAGAATGAAAACAATATATATTTCACTTATTTCCTAGCGATATTTTGGGTGCAAAAAGAATTCGTGTGTGTATTTTCATGTTCTGGAACAGACAATCATAACAAGGGGAGGAAATTAAATCTGAAACTAATTTTCGATAGTGAACAAAAATCAGAAAGAACCAATTTGGGTAACTGATGGAAAACTTGTCATTGATTCAGTTGAATGAGCTGTCTGAAGGTGTAAATATGAGAGAAAAAGATGACAAAAAGTTGATTTGTCGTTGACTTAATTATAGGATTTATGATTCTTTGTGAAAACATGAAATTATCAGTAGATCAAAAACAACCAATTAAATGAAAACTAAGCGTTATCTATCATGAGCTTTTCACGAATTGACCATTAAAACAACGAGAGAGTTTTGGAGAAAAGAAGATGTTCAGTAGAAGAAGATGTATCTGAAATAAATCTGCTGAAAAAAAAATTTCAGAAATAAATCTGCTTTTGAAACTTTCAGGTTTTCCACTCATACGGTTCCACGTTTTTGGTGATGGTGAACATCAGAGATTCTGGGTTTTCATTAAACACTTCGCTGCTTTTAGGAGGTGAGCAACCCCCCAATGCTGATATTCATGTCTCTTTGCAGCCATTTATTGTGGTTGTTTCGGAGCTTCTATGGCTATATTTGGGATGCACTTCATCTATAGATATTTAGTAGCAGCTGGAAGTAAACTCCTGGAGAAATTTAATTTGTTTAAATCGGCATTCTTTCTTTTGGCTCCAGTTGTTTATGGCTCGATTTGGGGATGGGTTGCATATGATTTAGTCGGACAACAGCCAGCTACAGGAGAGTATATTCGGTTAGAATTGAAAATTTTGAAAATTTTGAAAATCTTTCTATTTCAGTAATAATATTCTGGAAACTTTTGATCTGAAGCTCGAAGATACAGTATACATAGGACCATATTTTTATCAAAAACAACCTAATGGTTCATATGAAATTGATATTCAATCGATTGTTGGAATGTCAATTGTCTATTTGATAGTATCCTCATCATTCATCACTATTATTTACTTCGGAGTGAAATGTTACAAATGTATCTCAAAACTTGTTCCATCCACAGATTCATACCGTAGTAAACAGCTCCAATCTCATTTATTCTGGGCTCTTGTGACCCAAACACTCATTCCAGTTATATTAATGCATACTCCAGTTACACTCGTTTATGCATTCGCATTAATGGATAAAGATATCGGAATGCTGAGTGGTTTCGTATCAATGACGATAGCTGCATATCCAGCAATCGATCCATTACCAAGTATTTTCATTATTCCCTGTTATCGAAGAGCATTGAAAAGTGAGTTAAAAGTAGAGTACCACAGTAATCACAACGATAGTTTAAAAACTCCAAAAATTGAATTCGATTCCAGATTATTTGATGTGCTGCCCGAAACCTAAAAAACGAATGGAAGAGAATACGGCTGCTGGAGCGAGAACTGGTTCTATTTCGAGTATTCCTCCCATTTGAGAATGCTGTTTCAACTTTATAATCACCTAAAATCTGTAATATTTCTATTCTTTATCATAAGTCCAAAATAAATGCTTTACATCTTACTCAAAATGCAAACATTTATTAAAATCACTCGATGTGAAGGTGCAGGAGGGGTGGTGGAAAACGCGTTGGAAAAATATTTCAAATAATACGAAGCAAGCAAATAAATCCGAATGAAAACGCCGAAGAACTCAAGGCAATAAATTATTTCGATGTGGACAAGGGAAGGGGTGCAGTAAAATCACAATTCGAAGGAAAATTAACATAAAAATGGATTATGCAATGAAAGCATACTACAATTGACAATAAAAATTATAGAGTTTGGGAAAGTCGTATCACAAAACACGCTTTTTAGAAACATTTTGTAACTAGAGGGGAAGTTTTTGGAGACGTTTTTGGTGTGAAGAGACGATTAAATGATTTGCCTAATGGTACATTTTATTCATCGTTATCATTAAGAGTTGGATAGACTGGTTCTTGAACTCCGCGTTTTGATGGAGGAATGAGATGTTTCGGCAGTTCGGCAGGGATTTCATGTCCTGGAAATATTGTATCTTTATTTAACCGAAGTTCATCAATTCTGTGTATATCGCTTTTGTAATCATACTACACATACCTTCCAATTTCAAATTGATCAAGTAGTTTGCCAATGCAAACTCATCAGCATCCAACTGTCCGTCCTTGTCAATATCAGCAAGTTTCCACACTTTTCCGAGAACGGAGTTTGGCAATTTACTCTTGACCATGTGCTCTTTGGCAGCTCTTCCACTCAAGAATCCATTGACTGGTCCAAGACTTTCGAATGTTGAATCGGCGGAGGTACGCTCACGATTCACAACCCACTCGGCCTCATCGGCCCCCTTGTCGAATCCTTCTCCCTGAAAAACATGAATAAGATGATGCAAAGAATGTTTTTGTTGAGATAGGGAAAGAATGAAATGTGAGGAAAATATAAATGAAGGTGAGGCAGCAGAGTGAGAGGGAATGGATATACACACATATTATCAATATCAAAAGTATGCTCTATTGTCAATGTAACAATCGAGGCAAACTTGAAATGATAAGCTCCAAAGGGTACAGTTCTGGGTACAGAAAGCATATAGAGTCACTCGTTTTCAACTCATGCTTTTTTTCTCCATTCAAAACCTATCCGACACCAAAATCTAATAAACCAGCTCACCCAGCGTGCATCATACTAAAATAAATGGATTGAGATATGTGTACAATTAAAACAGGATGAAGTTCCCAACTTACGCGTCCAAATCCGAATGGAGTCTCTGCCTCTGTCGTTTGACTGAAGGCTCCTCCTTTGACTGTTGGATCGGAACTTCCATTGGTTCCTGCTGGTGCGGAAGCCTCTTCCTTTGGAATTTGAGCCATCAAACGAGCTGGAAAAAGAATAAATAAACTTTTATGGCAAACTCAATTATTACCAATATCAGTAGCCAACATTCCATCAACAACTTCCAATAACTTTGGTTTCAATGGATTGAATTTGCTGAAGTCTTGAGCTTGAAGTTTCTCTCTCATCTTATTCACATCTGGGAAGTCTCCAGGGGAAATATTGTGCTCGCGTTGGAGCTGTTCGTAGATCTTGTCAAGATTCTGAATCAGTTCCTTCTTCTTCTTTTCCTTTCCGATCATAGACGGCATCTGCTTGCGGAGTTCAGCGATAATGTATGCATGAACTTTGGCAAGTCGGGCTCTCTTGATGAGATCGTTCAGTTTGCGGAGTGCAGCATTACGTGGCAATGCTTGAAGATCTTGGAACAGATCGTGTTGCTCGTCTTGGAACAGACGACGGTTGATGTCATAATGAAGTGGATGATCCCAGAATGATCCCAAATAGACACGTGATACTTCTGGAGTCTTGAAAACTTTTCCAAGTGACCACATCAAAGCACCGTAAACTCTCATCAATTGTTGATGATCAACCATATCGGATTTGTTCAGAACGATGCGAATCTTGTCTTCGTTTCCAGCAAGAGCTTCAATGCATCTCTTGAATTCGTCAGAGATATCGAGTTTATGAGCGTCGAAAAGGAGAATAATACGATCTACACGCTCAGCAAACCATTCTAAAACTCCTGTGAAGTCGTATCCACGATCGATTCTGAAGAAGAGTAAAAATGTGTTAACGTATGTAAGTTTAATACAAATTCGTATGATTTCTACAAAATTCATAGTTTACTTGGAGAAATAATCATAAACTGCAACTTGATACTTTTGAAAATTATATTGCTAAACAATTTGATATTGTGTTATGAGCAAACGTAAACGTTTGAATACCAAAACGATGCAAAAAATAATTCCGGCTAAAAAATACCTTTGCTTTTCTCCGGAGAGAATTCCAGGTGTATCGACAATCGTTACACTTTCGAGAACTTGATTTGGAAGTGTTGAGCATTGGAATCGGTTCAGGAAAGCATTTCCAAATCCAGACAAAGCACGGAACTGTTTCTTGGCGTCGACAACAAGGGCATTTCCTGGGATGCTTCCCTCTTCATCACCATGCATAACAGCAATGAATCTATCGGTTGTTGGCTCGGGACCGATTCGGATTCCAGGAAAATCAGACTCGAGAAGATAACGAATGAATGTCGTTTTTCCTGTTGAATACTGTCCAACCAACAAAATCATTGGTTTTGCATCGAAATCAGGGTCATCTGAAAAACAAAAATTGAAAAGAAATATAAAACTATTTTGACTCACCGAGAGCTGGGCTGTGGAAATCATGGTACTTGTGATATTCTTCGAGCGGCAATAACTTTTGTTTGTAGATTTTGCGAAGGCCTTCGGAAACTGTCTCCAGAACTTCCTTGTTCTTCTTTTTCGACGAATCACCACCGAGCCACGAAAACATACTTCTCGGTTTCTTTTTCTTTTGGCCCTCTTCTGAAACAAGAACAAAAAATAAATGAAAGAATTTCAACGATACCGGCGAGAGTTTTTTTGAAAATCATGCGAAACTCAAATGGAAACGAAGGAGGATGATTCAAGACGCAGCAATTTTAGCTTTTTCTAATCGGACCTGAGATCCGAGAGGAGTACACAATGAAAAGAATTTACAGCGGGCATTTAAAAATTATATGTATAAACTTCTTACTTGTTATCAAAATATTAAACTTTTCATTTGGCTAACCGGAGTGAAACAAAAATGTTCGAAAGAAAACAATTTCAAAAAGAATTTCCAGAACACAAAAGTGGTGAATGGAAACAATAGACGGTGACTAAAAGGGCGATTCCAGCGTGAGACCCAAAGAAAGAGAAGCAAATTGCGAAATATGGTGGCTCTATCCTCGTGTCTTCTTTCGTTGAATCGAAACTGAGTCATCATAGCCACCCGAACCAACAATCAGGCGGCCAGAGACTCTCTCACGAAGAATGGGCGGAAGACGCAGAGATAAATAGACGGTTAGAGAGTGTTCAGTGGTTCATTGGGTGAACAGAGATGGAGATTGAGAAGGACATAAAGGAAGATGACGTGGCGACTATTAATGCACTAGTGGGAATCGTAAAACAAACAGGAAATATATGATAAAACGAACACCAATTACTCGACGATAATTAGTTTTTTTATTGAAAGAAAATTCTGGAGATAACAACGATTTTCAGGAAGCTTACTGATAGTTTTGGTCTTTAGGAAGAAATCTTAAATTAAAGGAAAGAAGTGAGGAATTCTTATCTAATTAACGTTATACTATCTGAAGAACTGAATAGATCTGAACATTTCACATCACTGTTGCCGCTTCACAATGATGGATCATTGAAGTGAGAGGGAGAGACCAAGAAACGATAGAAAAAGAGGAAAAATTAGAAAAGGATCAGGTAGTCGATTTAGGAGAATAATAGAAACTGACCGGAGGACTGCGCGAAAGAAAAACTAGGGATTTAATGGATCGAAGAGGTCACAGACGATAAAGACAAAATAATACGCGAACTGACCACCATCAACGAAAGGCCGAACTGCAAAGATCTATGAGAAAAAAAAACGAAAAAGAAAGAGAACACACACAGAAAAAAGCATTGTGAACAGGGAGTGAACAGTTTTTTGTCAAAAAACCAGCGAATTCCTCTTATGGTCAGGTGTGGTTTTGAGCTAACAATGAAAAAAGACTGGAAAACATGTATACAGAGGAAACGAAATGCGTGGGATGGCTATGGGAAAGAAGTTACTGTTTACTTGATGACATAAACAAATCGTCATCTTTGATGGGGTGTACACATTCGTATTGTTCGCATTGAACCGTTTTGAAATTGGTCTCATAACTAAAATTGGATTAATCATCGAATCACGAGACTGCAACTCTACTCTTAAAAATAATTTAAGATTAAGAAAATTGTAAAAGAAAGATTTTTGGTCGAGTTATAGTTAGACACGAGATTCTGGTGCTAGAGGAGGGAACCGAGAAGAGGCGCGAAAAGTTTAGTTTGAGTTTATATAAAATGCACTCGCTTTCTCTTCTCACACCCTGAGCATTCGAGCTCTCTCACTAACAACTGCTGGTGTACTATCGATTCTGTGCCCGAGGGGTCAAGTCATGCATCATGAAAAATGAGACAACCGCAAAGAGGGCGTTGTTTGCGACAAATGGAAGAGAGGAATTGAACCAAAATAAAGTAAGGCGGCGGGTTATTTCATTGAATTGTCTCACACAGAATAAGAAATTGGCCGAAAAGAAGAGAATTTGACGATGCATGATTAGCTCGATAGACCGTGTGAAGTCTTCAAATGTTGTTTTTCTATTGGTATACTGTGAAAGCATTATACTGTAGGAACAAACTTACCTTCAATTTGATAGGTTTTCCATGTAAAACGCAGACTATTCATTACTTCTAACGATCCTATTCAATGTTGAAATAATTACGGAATTCAGTCTCACCTCTTCCAATTGTTCCATTCATTGTGAAATGAGTTTCACGTCGTTAAAACAAAAATATCAGTTCCGAAATTCTTGTAATAGCTACAACTTTTGTTCGTGCTATGACGGGCGGTCTTGTCTCTTTTGCCTCTCGACGGAGCAAACATAAAATAGTTTGCGCAATTACATACAAGTTAAAAGAGGAATCAGATGGGTTCTAGTACTAGAGCAAGAAGAGAAAAGTTGTATAGTCAAAGTATTAAATGAAAGAAAGAGAGACTATGATTGACATATACACAAGAATAATCAGTATGACCTGCCAAAGAATGGTGCTCTTCATGATAAGGAACGATGGAAAGTGCACAGATAGAACCAAATGGCAAAGAATCTTGATAGGAGAAAAAAAGAAGAAAAAATAAACCGTCTGATAGGAATTTTTCAATCAATTCGAGAAGAAAAATTGCAGCAATGAATGCAATTTCAACGGAACTGTGAGACAATTCAAGGAATGTATCCTGCGTTTCCGGAACTGTAGAATGAATGAGAAAGCATTCACAGTATGACAGAAGAATCTGCTGGATAAACGGAAGTTCAATTATTGATGATTGATCAAACCACAGATCAAAGAATCAAGAATTGAATGCCACAACAACAACTATGGGAAGCATTAATTCAGTCTAAACAAAAGGAAACCGAAGAAGCCAGTTCCTTCTGATAGACTCGAGACAAAGTGGTTAATAATCTACCTCTAACTGGTTCCATATACTTTGCTAGTCTTGGTGATGGCTTTGGAGCCATCATAGATGCTCTTGCAACTGAAAGTCTTCTGATTGGTCTCGGAGCAGCAATTGGTTCTTCTCTCATTTTAGGTACAATATCTTCGGTCTTTGATTCTTCTTTTGAATTCGGAGCTTCTTGAGGTTGTTGTTGTTTTTGGACCAAAGGAGTTTCGGTGATTTCTACTTTCGTCTTTACTTCTTCCGAATGTTCAACCTCTCCAACAACGATAGAAGGTTCTTGAACTTCAGAAATGTTCGTGCTTTCTCGTCTCAAGCTTTCGTTAATATTTTCAGAAGAAACTGATTTTTCCAATTCTTGGTTATCTGTACTTGTTACTGATTGAGATGAACTTTTAACTTCTACTTCACTCTGTTCTTCTTTATGATGTTTGGAATGTACCACTTCTTGAACACTTCCCTCCGATTTGATCGTTTTTTCCACAACCTTCACTTCTGAAGTACGATCTGTCGTAGTTTCCTCTGATTGAGAAAAAAGTTCTTTCTTTTCTAAAGATTCTTCTGACTCTACGTTGACTTCTTCAAAACTTGAACTGGAAATAGATCCCGAAATCTGAAAAAAAGCAAAAAGTAGTGATTTAAGAATCACAAGCTGTAAACTAAAGCAAAAGAAAGTAGTACTGACTGACTAAATGTACTGACCCCAACCTGACGGTCACTTTTTTGTATGCATAACATTTTCAGTTGTCTCAAAGGATTATTGGAAGTCAAAATTAGAGTTGACGGTGACTCAGAATTGACAAAAATCTTTTTTTTTTATAAAACAGTAAATTAGATTTTTCATTATGAATTTCTGTCTGCTCAAATAAGTTTTTCGAAAGAAATTTCACTGCATTTTTTTTAAATCTTGAATACAACAAAAATCATTCTTACCTTTCCATTTTCGGTCATCTCTTCAGTGGGTGTTGTCTGCTCAGATGTGATTTCCGCGATATCCACGTCAGAATTCAGATCGATATTCCTCATTTTTTGTTCCTTATTCTTCTCTTCGTTCTCTGTATTCTGTTTGTCAGTCTGCTCGTCTTCTTCTTCTTGGTGAGAGCTATTAATGACAATGACAGGCGGTTGGATGCCGTGTCTTTCTTTTTCTTCTTCAGTGGTTA
>GL379819.1:678169-695263 GCA_000143925.2 Caenorhabditis brenneri | reverse complement strand
TTTTTTCACGATTCCCAACAAAAGAAAAAAACCAATGAACAGACGTCATGCAGAAGGAACTGAAGTTTTGAAAACAGATGATCTTTTCGACTATACAGTTTTTAATGGAATTCCTGGGGAAAGATACATGCTATACAAAATATCAGCAGTCAGGCTTATTTTGAAAAATGTTTACCTTCAACATCCGGATAGAAGACAATCTCATTCCGATTTGCTCGTGGCACTGTCCGAAAAAAGTTATGCATAGTTTTTCGTCAAAAGTGAATCCAAAAATAATTTTTTTGGTCAGTTGGGAGAGTCAATTTATATGCAAAGTCCAATCGATGCGTTGTGTAACTCCATTTCATGACTTTTAAATAAGTTTCGTCACAATTTCATTATAAATACATTTTTATTATCGTGAAGTACACTTCATAACTGCAGTTAAAATATACACATAACACATTAATTGTAATTTGAATCAAACTTTAACTCCTTCAAAAGTGATCACTGCTGGAATTGCAACACCTTGAGACGCTTGAGTTTTTGTCAGCTCAATGAAACCTTCAATTGCTTTTCCAAATCTTTTGACTGTCTCCTCATCACTGAAATCGCTGAGTCCATATGTGACCTCATTATTTGCTTCCTTCAAAGAGTTCCTTCCCATTTGTTCGATTTGAGTATTACTAGCCAACAGAGAGACGGAAAAATTATTCTGATCCAGAGCATCATAAACTGCGGAAGAAACTGATCCAAATAGAATTTTCTTTGGAAGATCTGGTTCAGCTGTAATGGGACGACCCAATCCGATTCCTTGTGTTGCTCCAGATGTTACAGCTTCAACCATTGCATTCACAGTTCTGAAACCTCCAGTCAGATAGACAACTGTATTTTTGAAGACTGGACGAATCTGTAAAACTCTGCATTCAAAGACTGAAAAGTTCAGTGAAAAGCTACCTTCTCAGCAAATTCCAAAAAGAATGCTTCTCTTTGTCTTGTCGAATCTCTTATGTGTTGGAATGCCAATTGTTCATAGGTTCCACCTGACAACTCAACAAAATCAAATCCAATTTTTTCATAAGCTCTGCACATTTCAACAGCATCATCTACCGTAGTTCCTTCTGTTTGGAATTCAACCGAATTCGTTTTCAATCCAACCAAAAAACCGGTCGAGGCTGGAATTTCTTTCCTGATGGCTTCATAAATTTCCAAAATGATTCTCTGCCGATTGGCAACTGATCCTCCGTACTTGTCAGTTCTTTTATTTGTTGTTGGAGAAGTGAATTGAGCAAGAAGATATCCGTGAGCTCCATGAAGTTGAACACCATCAAATCCTGTTTCATAAGCGTATTTGGCAGCATATACAAATCGATCAATGACTTCCGTTTTGATTTGCTCCACAGTCAATGGAATTGGTTTTCCAAATCCAATAAAACGAACTTCTTTGGCTAACTGAACATCAGATGCTGAGAATGGAGTTTTGTTAACGGTGATAGGAGTTTGACGTCCTCCATGTGATAGTTGAGCAACGGCTAATGCTCCATCTTGTTTGATAACTTTTGCCCAATTTTTAAAGGCCTCGCGACGAGCTGAAGTCTCTCCTTCTTTGAAAATAATTGCGTTTCCAGGAGCCTCAAGATGAACCTATAAAAAAGAAAAATTTGATGTATTTTCAAACAAAAAACAAACCGGCGATACTTGAACGTTCCCAGTCAAAATGACACCAAATTTTCCGTTCCCCCATTTGTCGTAAGCATTTATGATTTGTTGGGTTGGAATTCCATTCAATTCTGGTTTAGATGGCTCAAAAGTTGACAACATTTCAGTCAAAGCGGCTTTCAGAAAACGATTTTGAGCAGTTTTTCCACTTGGAAACTTCAATTTTTCTCCAAGGATAGCTTTTGCATTTTCAGGAGCCGCAGTAGAAAAACGACGAACCATTTTTCAAAACGAATGAGTTCAGGTAATAAAAATGTCAAAAAGTTGTGAATGACAAATCAAAAAGATCGCCTTGCAACTTAAATAGTAGAGTGTAATTGATGATTTGGGAAAACAAGAAAAGACCGTCAGACGAAATAGGATGACAATATATGATAAGGAACAGAGACCGCCGATGTTTTGCTTACAATTCCAAATCGTTCTCTGATGTTTGCACTGATCTTTTTCAAGAACATTGCATTCCAAACTACATGTATAGCTCTGTAGGCTACACGTATAGTACCTCTAGAAAAATACTCCAGATTTCGAAAAAAAAATTATTCACAACTCATAACTAACAATAAATTGTTACAACAATTTCGAACATTCGAAGGAATAAACACGTGAACATTTCGAACAAAACATTCGGGAACAATATGTGGAAAACGGTTGGATATCTTGAATGGCTTATCACTTTATCAGAATGTTTCCGATGTGGCTCATCTATTTTTTTCTGTTGATTATTCAAGTCACTGCTGACCCGACAACTACACCGACTATTGATCCGGTCACCATTTCAAATGAAACAACTGAAATACCAATAACAACTGAAATACCAATCAAGACGACGAAAGCACCATCTATTCCAGAAGAAGGAAGACTACAGAATAGAACCGGCACTGATAAGTATTGTGAGTTGTAAAAAAAAACATTTATTCGTTATGTCATGGGAAAAATTTCAGATTGCACTTTTGGTAAAATTTCACTTCCTAGAAAAAACTGTTATACTCAACAAGAGTGTCAATCAAAAATGAACATAAATGCATATTGCTCAGTAAAAGAGTTGTGTTGTCAAGAAGATCCGAATGAGTTCAATTCCTTGTGCTACGATAGAAGACTGCCGTTGTTCGGAGAGAAGAAATGCAATTCTGAGTCGGAATGTGAAATTCCTGGTTCTTTATGCAAATCAGGACATTGTTGTCCAAACTGTAAGTGATGAAGAGAAAGATGAATGCCAGATTCTTTATGGGAGTTTCTAAAACATCGATTCTCTGTTATTCATTTTCAGATCGCTATACCGCCAATGAACCTCTTCGACCACCATCCCACTTCTATACCAGCAACTTTTCATGCGTTCCTGGAAGGCCAATTTTACCCGGATTCCAATTTGCTTTTTGTTCTAATATCTCCAGAACAATAGCTTATCTAGGAGTTGTTGACAAATGTGGACAGATTCAACATATAAGCAAATACTCAAGATGTCAAAGAGATTCTGATTGTTTCCCAGGTGGAGTATGTGTATGGATTGTTGACGAGGGAACATGCTTTCGTAATCCTGAAACTTGTTCAAGAAGAACTATATATGACGTTGCTATAGGATCTTGCTATATGTCTTTTGTCATGATGATTTTATATTTTTTGACGAAAGCATGCTACGAACATCCGGTGAAAATAAGTAACATGATTCCAATTTTGGCTCTCCAACTGTACAGTGTGACTAAGGAAGCAGAACGGGAAGCATGCGATCCTTATAAAATAGAAAACATGAACAAAGAAGAGATAAAAATGGTGGTACAAATTGCTTCAGAGGCAGCATGGAAAGAAGAAGAGAGATCAATCAAAAGACCTGCAACTGAATATATCTTGGTAAGCTCAGTTGATTTTCATGTCTGTATAAAGAATTTTCAGAATTGGTTTGGATACGTTGTTGACTATTCAGACGATGAATCGGAGGACATGGAAGAAGAAGATCACTGAACAAACGAACTCTTCAATGCGATTCTTAACTTCAATCTTTATTTTTTGTTAAATTACAACTGCTTTGCTAACACTGAATACATGTATAAATTATCTATCGGGTTAGACTATTAAAATAACATTTCTATCTGGAAATAAAAAACAAACAAGTTTCGAAGCTGCTTTTAGACGTTATCTCATACAGTATTCCAATGAATGTTCACAGATTGTCTAAACACAACATATGCTTTTCATCGTGTTCTTCTGACGTTCTTCTCGTTCATTTTCATTGATGAGCTTTGTCATGTTATGTGTGTGTGCAGATAGCCCACGAGAGCCCGTCGCCGCCCCCTTCGACACCGCGAAACTCTTTGGAGCACATTTGTTGTGTTACACAGTTAACCCAACACCTCCGTCGTCTCCACGGCGCAAGTGATCTTTTTTCACACACAGAATCTTGAGGATTTCCGAATTTTCACGAAAGACGCAGACGTGTCCAGAAATCAGATTGAATTGAATCTCAGTTCTGACTGGGGAAGAAGACATTTACAATGAGAGGATCCTTTGACAAAGAGGAATGGAAATGTAAGACGCAGACGTGAGAAGGATCTAACGAATCGAAGGACCTTCTCGTTTCCCGCAGGATGATGATGATGATCGGAGCGCAAAATCTTCATTTTAACTAGATACCTTCATACCTCTATTGATTTTTCTCTTTTTCTCTAAATGTCGAAATATCCGAATCGATCCCGATTTTGAGATGATTAGCGGCTTTGATCTTCGAACATCACTGAGATAAGTGCAACACCTGTTCATCTTTTGAAGTGACATAAGAAGATTATAACCAGAGGAAGTGGAGAAAAAGAATAACTAACGTCCGAAAAAACATTCTCCGGACAAAGAAAACATCTGTTGAACAACCCTCCAGCGACGATTATTCCATTTCAAAACCCATCCCATTCACAAATTATGGGGGCTCTTTTCTCTTGCTCTTTATCCCCGAATCACTTCTACTCTTTGCATTTCCCATTCTCTTAACATCTTCTCTCTGTTTCACTGACATTATGTTTGGAGCATGAAGTTTTTTTTAGAATTGATATAGGACTAGATAGTTACTACAAACTAGTTCTCTGACGCCGTAGACACATCACTAGTTCCAGTAGTTGAATTGAGCATTTGTTGGTTCACCTCCTGGAATTGAAAAACAGTAAACTATTGAAAAAATTGAAATCCAGATACTTGAGCTTTACCAGTTATCCTGTGACAGCCATAACAGGTTCTTCTCTCACACCTTCTGTTTCTGTAATTAGAACGATTGTTCAGTTTGGCATATAGAGTATTAATTTCTCAGCTTTCCTTATTCTGGGAAACATTGATTTCCTCATTCTGTTCCAGTTTTTGCCATAAACGTTCATTTCGCTGATAACTTTTTGAACCCTGTTTCTTAACTTCTAAACAACAAAACTCGTGGGAGGAGATGACCCGTTTTGCGGCAACGTCCTTCGGCTCCCCGGGATCCCCTGCTCATTTCCCATCACCACTCTTCGCCCCTTCATCAATCACCTCAGACAACGCTCTCTTCTTGTCTCTGTCTCATCATTTTGCTTGCTTTTTCGATGGCTCCTGCTAAAATTCAAGTAGTTGCCTGCCAACAGGTTCCCCCATATTTCTCTTATCTCTCTCACCAGGTGTCCTTCCTTTATTTCCGTTGTTCCTTTGAACTAGAAACGATTAATCAATCAATCGTTGATTGTTTTCAGACAACGACACTCAGTTAAACAAAGTAGTAAAAAATTAGAAACAAGAACATACGATTCGAAAGGTATCATAACGAAGCCCTCTATCAATTATGGAGGGCAATGAGAAGAAAGGAGGAGGTCTTCCACCGACACAACGTCATCTGAATATTGACACCACTGTCGGAGGAAGCATCTCACAACCAGTGAGTCCGTCGATGAGTTATTCAACCGGTAAGCCATACTCCGATAATAAAACAAAAAAAAATAAATACGTTTTCAGATCGAGAAACTGTAATGAGAAGTGCAAGTGGTCACGCAACAGTCGCCGAAACACATCTCATTCGATCAATCGGTTCACAGTCTCAGTCTTACACAGAAGAACATTGGAGCTCTGAAATCACAAGTTTTGTGGCACTGGCACCTCCAAAATTTATCCAAGTCATCAAAGCATATCGAGTACATGCAACAGATACAATCAGTTTGGTTGTGGAAGTAGCTAGTGATCCACCAGCCATTTTCGAATGGTTTTGTAATGAGAAATCCGTCCTTCAAGTCAGTTTTTCAAAACTTAATTTTCATTTATCAAACATTTTTTTGCAGGATCGAAACCGCTTTCAAGTCGGACATGGTATCAATATCAGTCGTCTGAAAGTTAGTCAGCCAGAGCAAGGGGTCTACAAATGTGTGACGAGGAATCCAGCCGGTGTCAGTACTAGTTATGGATATATTACAGTTAATGGTATGTTTCAGATGTTCTGGGCTTTGAAAAGCATTAATAATGTATTTAATTGTGATTTTTTTCAAACTTTCAGCTGATCGTGAACACTTGTCATCGTCAAAAGAAGACATGCGTCTTCAACGTCAACATTCAGTCACTTACCACCAGGCTCCAAGATTCTTGACTCAAGTTCCCAATTTATTCGTTACTGCCGGTAGTAATGTTATCATTGATGTAGAAGTGGATGCAAACCCACCAGCAAGATTCTCTTGGTTTGTTAATGGAAAAGAGTACAGAGATACGACGAACGGCGTCGAAATGTTCTCACCGGACCTCAATCGCAGCGTTGTCCGATTCTCAATTCCAGTCGCTGGAGAATATAAAGTGGTAGCATCAAATGTACATGGTTCAGCTATGTCTTGTGGGCATGTGGATATCCAAAAAGGTAAGTTATTCACTATAAATCAACATTATATCATAATATCTTATCAATACTATCAGTAAAATAGTTATCCTTCTGATAGAAAAATATTCAAAAGCTATATATAACAAATTCTATTTTCAGTCATCGAACTTGAGGAATCATCTGTAACAACATCAACAACAGTTTTCGATCCAATGACCACATCAATGAGAGCTCTTGGAAACAATGGTCGTAACTCTCGACAAGCAGTCAATATGTTCGAATTGAATTATACCCAACGGTCAAGCAGCGTTCCGAGGGGTGTACGTCATCTTGAATCACATATTGAAGTTTCGAATATGACAACAGAAGAAAAGAAGTTACAACAACAACAGACGAAATCTGGTGAGTTTATAACAGTTTTTTTGAGCAGTTTTTATATTGGCCATGGCTTAGTTCAGAGTGATTTTTGATTTCTTTTGAAGTCTTTTTTCTCACACCTTTTCTTTGCCATGCATGCTTTTTTGTTACAGATGCAGCCAGTATCGTCGAATCACGTTTCCATCAGAAACCACAACCACCGAAACCACCCAGAGCGGGAACTTCAAGAAGGTTTCTTCCAGAACCACCTAAATTTGTCACAACCCTTCCATCTGTTATCACAGTTAATGCCGAAGAAAAACTTGTGTTGTCAGTTGATGTGCAAGCAATTCCAGCAGCGGAATTCGCTTGGCATGTTAATGGATTTGAAGTCAAGAAGAGCACGAATGTTGTTTTGCTGAACGAGCATAATAAATCAACATTGGTTCTCCATCCACCAGTCAAGCAAGGAAAGTATAAAGTGACGGCAAGAAATGATGTTGGAAGTGAATCTGTAAGCACCCAAGTTCAACGGATAGGTGAACTAGAAGAGGGTGCAAGAGGTTCAGAACCTCCAGATATTGTTGAATCAGCAGTGACAGTCACTTGCTCTCACGAAGAAGACGTCGCATCTCATTCTTCTCTTCAAACAGTCAGAAGAATTCATGAAATGCAAGGAGAAAATGATGAACAAGATCCAATTAAGCCATTCATTGAAGCAACAAGTCCGAAAATAAAAGAACCAGCTGAACATCCATTTGCCAATGTACTGAATCCAAAGAAAAGAGAGGATAGATTATCTCCTTCTGTCAAAGGAAAACATCTTCCTTTCGCTCCAAGAATTACGGCTCATCCATCTGAATCCGTTTTCAAAATTCTTGATGGATCACCTTTGAAATTGCGAGTTATGGCATCATCACTACCACCTGCCACATTCCTTTGGATGCTCAATAATTTTGAATTACGAAGCAATCAAAACATAACAATCAGAAATGAAGAAGAGAATGTTTCTGAAATTGAATTCCAAAAAGCACCGAGTGGAAACTTGACAGTTTCAGCAAAAAATCACTTGGGAGAAGATAGATGGACAGGCAAAGTGATTGTTCAATATGAGAGTCCTCCATTAGGTCAAAAGATCACAACGATTGAAAAGGTGACAGAGTCATGGACTCTTGAAGAAGCAGTTATAACTCAAGTAGTTCCAACTGCAGCTGATCCAGGCGATAGAATTGTTATTATTGTGAGATTTGATGAAAACAAAACATCCAATTGCCAATTCATTTGGTCGATAAATGGAGTCAACGTCGAGAAACTTGAAGAAAATCTGGTAGCCGTCGAATCAACTGAATATGAATCTTCTTTGATTGTCGAAAAATTAGAAGAACGACTTTGTGGAGAAGTTGTGTGCATAGTGAAAAACCAGCACGGCGAAGTGTTTTCCTCATCCGCTCACCTTAGAATCCGTGAGTCTTATTTATACTTTTACCAGTCTAACACTTCTTTGCGCTTCTACTCAAAACTTCCGAAACGCTTCAATTAATTTTACGAGTAGTAATTCCGATTTGAAAAAAAAACAAAAACAAATTAGATATATTTTCAGGTGATGATGATTCTTCATTTGAAATCGTTCCGCCCAATCTCCCAGAAGAATGTGCTCCAAAGATTGTCGAACCATTGCATTCTGCTAGTTTTATTGATGGCCAACCAATGTCACTTCGATGCAAGATCACAGCAAATCCATCAGCAGCCATTGTGTGGTCAAAGGATGACGTTAATGTTGAGGAATGGGTTATCAATAAAGATGTGACGACTGCAGTTTTGGATGGAGGAGTTTGTGAACTTCTGAATCCAGAATGTTTTGCAGAAGATGCTGGTCTCTACAAATGCACTGCAACTAATCCACATGGTACAGCAGAAACGGCTGCATTTATCAACGTAGAAGGCGTTGAGTATATCAAGGACCGTGAGGAAGCAGACATATCCGAATCTGTTCTTACTGATGACGTTCATATCATTCTTCCACCTAAATTTATTGAACATCTGACTGCTGAAACTGACAACTTCCAACAGCTTGGATATGTCCGTTTGGTTGCGACCGTTCAATCTGTTGCTCCAATTACTGTATCTTGGCAAAAAGATGGAATGGATATTTATGAGAACGAGAAGTTTGAGGTGATGCAATTTGCTGATGGAGGACAGATTCTGACAATTCGTGAACCATCAAATTTGGATTCAGGAGTTTATACATGTACAGCTGAATCGGAACACGGAGTGAGCAACAGTAGTTGCCAAGTTGAGCTCAAAATAAGTGAAGAGTCAAGTCCAGAAAGCTTCGAAAAAGTGGAAGTTTCCCCTGTTCAAGAAGAAGTCAAAGAAACAGGAATTGATGATGATATTGAAGTAATCTTGAAAGAAGAAGTTAGTGGGACTGCTCAAATTGAAAAACGAGAAGAAGAGTTCAAGCTTTTGGTGAAAGTAGCTGATCAAGTGGCAAGTACCTTGGTAGCAAAAGTGTTTTTGGAGGCGGTTCATGAGGCTGTCAAAAAGATCGTCGAAACAGAAGACGTAAGTTCATTTCAAATATTGTCAAAACTGTTTTTATTGTTGTTTTATTCTAGGAGGAAGAAGATAACCAAATTGAATCGACTCAAGAGCCACGCTTTGAAACCAGTACTGATGAGTATCATGTCAAAGAAAATGGAACTATCAAAATGAGTGCAACAGTCAGTGGAAATCCAACTCCATTCTTGGAATGGTACTTTGGTGATGAAAAACTTCAACTTTCACAGTATGTACTCATGAAATACGGCTTTCATTCAACAGAATTATTCCAGAAATGTGGCCATGTCATATGAAGCCGGAACTTCAGCAATTATTTTGAAAAACGTTCAAAAACGACAAGGAGGAACTTATTTCCTTCGCGCAAACAATTGTCATGGACAAGCTGTTCTTCCGATGAAACTGACTGTGGACCCAGTTGGTGAGTTTCAAAATTATTTTGTTTCTGAAATTAATAATTCCAATGTTTCAGAAGTTGTCACCCACGTTCTTGATAGTACAGTGCCAGAAGTTTTCATAGAGAAAGAAATGGATGAAGAAGCTGATGAACGAGAAGAACAACTTCGAAAAGCCGCAGAAACAGTTTCAGATCAATTCGCACAACTTTGGGTTCAAGATGCAGAAAATGAAGCTGCAAACGCTCAAGCAAGACAAGAATCTTCGTTTGAACAATCTATCGATCAGCAAATTCAACAAGAAGAAACTACTAGCAATATTCAAAAAGAGCCTGTTTCAATGGAAAAGTCTTTAGAAGAGTCTAAAGAACAAATTGGAAATGCTCCCCGTGATGACGGAGAACAAAAAACTACAATTGCTGAATCGGTTGCTGTTCAACATAAGACACTTTCTCCACCAAGAACATCAAGTCCAATGAATTATGAAGAGAAAGTGAAGACAATCGAATCAAATCTCCTCCGTGTCAGTTCACAAGAGCAATTGGAACCAATTGAAGCTACTAATTTATTATTGAATACGGCTTTGCAATTGAAGGTATCATTTTTATTTTTCAATTCTAAAGTTTAGTTAATTCCTAAGCGTATTTTCAGAACGAGCATGTTTGCGATGAGACGACAACAGTGATTGTGACCCAACAACCTCAGAAATTCGATCAACTTGTAACTGTTGTTGAATCGAATATTGAACATCACGCCCTCCGCCTCAGCACGACGTCTTCTTCACCTCTCAAGTTTATTGATCTCGAAACAATCATTCAAAAACCAAGTACATCATGCGAGAGTATTGATAGAATGTTTGTTGAGAAGTCGAGAAGAACTGCAAATGCTCAACATAGAATTGTTGTTCTCCAAGGAATGTCAAACACTTTCCACAATGCGATCACCTGGAGTTTGAAGAAAGTGAAGAAACTAGTTGGTGATGCCGAAGCAAAAGCCTATGCTGATGTAGAAGTTGTGAAACAAGATGAGACAAATGAGCAAGTTATGACAATAATTGATAATGACACTATTGTTCCTCAACTTTTGCAAGTGGCAGCAGCAGCCAACAAGCTCAAGTTGGAGAATGTTAGTGTTGCATTAGTAAGAGATGGTGATCACGCTCATCAAGAACTTGTGATTGAATACGAGAGCTCGATTGATGAACCAATGATTGAACCACTTCATAACACATCTCATCTCACTTTCCATCAACAGCAACCAACAGGTCCAGATCAACATGTATGGTCACGACGGTCGAAATATGATGAAGACGAAGCACATGTTGTTGCTGTTTTTGTTGAAGTTGATGCCAACTGTCCGGATCAAAGTGTTGAAATTGTTGCAACAGTGAATGCTGCATACGAAGGAGATAGTCGTCAAGGAAATGAAGAAGAACCATTCACAGAAGTCAGTCAATCATTAGCAACTGAATCAAGTGCAGCACCACAAGCTCCGAAGTTCTTGAGGAAGCTTGTCAATTGTTTCGGAAGAATAGGAGAACCTGTTCAGTTGAAATGTTTAATTGCTGGAATGCCTCAGCCGGAAATTGAATGGACTGTTGATGGTGATCCAATTGTTCCAAACGAGTGAGTTTTTCCTTAAATGTATTCTGTACCAAAACACAATTTTTCATAAAATCTTTGAGGACAATTGTTTTGAAAAAAAGTATTTTTGAAAAAAAAAGGATATTTTTAGTGAGTACAACATTGTCTACGAAGACGGTGTATGCATACTACGTATCGAATCGACCCTCATTGAAGACGAAGGAGAATATTGTTGTACTGCAAGCAACGTTGCTGGAAATGCATTCAGCAAGTGCTATCTGAAATTGTCAGGTTAGTTTATTTTCCTATTATCAACATGCATTGTACTTGTTATTTTTTTCCGAACATGTCAGCAAACAAAAAAGTCAGCTTGTTGAGATATTCGGATAAAAATAATAGCACTTTCCATTGCACACACACACATTCTGGGTCAAAAATACAATAGAGATTTCTTTGTGTTTTGGAGAGTGAGTAAGACAAAAAAACAAAATGAGGCACAGTCGATACCATATCCATATATATTCTCTCAGTATAAGTTCTCTTTTCACTTCCTCTACATTTATACTTCATGCTCTCTTCTTTTTTCGGTTTTTATTTGATGTTGAATATCCCGAATGCTTTTCAATTTCTTCTTCTTCTTCTTTCCTTCTACATCTGAAATGTTATCTCATTCCCTATCCTATCTTCCTAATTACTTTCTAACTTTTCTTCTATTAAAGGTGGCCGCTACGAGTGCACTTCGTTTTGGTCTTGCTCGCTCCCTAAATTCAAAGGGCTTTCTCAATGTTTTATAGCTCCGTGCCTCCCGGAGTGTGCTCGTGGTGGTGGCCGTGCACGTTGTACAATTGTCTGTTGCATGATTTGTTATTAACATTTCTTCGTTTTTATTCAGAAGCCGATGATGACGCTGTAGATCTGCTTCGCCAGTTGTCAGAAATCAAGATAATTGATCCAACAACTTCAACTGGATATCCACTCAGTTTTATATCAGATGAAGAGAATACAAGTCACCAACTTCTTTCAAACGTGTTGCTTACTGATAAGGAGGTTCCTATCACTGCCATTTATAATGATGATTTGTCAAGAGCTGAATCATTCAGAAGATTTTATGAATCAGCGGAAACAACTGTTAAAGTAACAGAACTTTTCCAAGGAGAATCTGTGGAAGCAAGTTTTCCACAATCGGAAAAATTGGAACAAGTATCTACCAGCAACACTGATGTGATGTTTATCAATCAGAAAGTCGATGTTATGGAATCCACTGTATCTACAGTAGGAAATGCAGTTCGAGAATCTGTATCCAGTACAACCAACTCTTGGGATAACATGTTCAATGATCCATTCCCAGAAAGTCAAGAAATGAATGTGAATGAAAATGAACTTTACGAACCAAGAGTGCCACTTCTTCCTCAAAAACTCTCATATAAAGGCCAAGAAATATTCGCAAACACGAATACAGTTGAGAGAAACCGAAGAAATGGAAAAAGTGGAGGAGAAGTTGAAAATCTGAAAAAATGTGTCGAAACTCTTCTGTTGTTTGATGCAGAAATGAATATGAATGATATCAAAGAGAGCTCACCCAAAAAAGAGCCAACTTCAAACAGAGATAAAATATTGGAGGATCAGATCAGTGCAACTGCTAAAATATTAAAAGAAGTCGAAAGAGATTTGGACGAGATGGAGGAGAAATCAAGCCCAAATAAGAGTCTGAGCCCAAATAAAAGAGGTTATGAAGCCAAAGATGTCGAAGATATCGAAGCCGCTATTTTCACTATTTCTGATCAACTTGCTGAGAAACAATCAAGTGAGGAAGCACTCAGAGAAGCTCTTCAAGAAATGATACTGAGTAAAACAAGCCCTTCAAAAGAAATTCTTCCGAAACAATCTGAAAGTATTCAAGAAGAAATAAAGAAGGATGCGAAAACGGAAACTCAAATAGCAGAAGTTCATCCAATCGTCAAACTGAAACAAGCAATTTTTGAAATTGAAAATAGTCTTCTTGAAGATACTGAGATCACCGAAATAATGAAAAGAAGAGGAACTGATAAAGATAAGAGAAAAGCAACGAGAATAAAAAGAGTTCCAAGTGCTCATTCTGCTCGTATCACTCCAATTACATCTAACCTTCGAGATCGATTGAATCAACTTCATCAATTGACTGTCTCCGAAGATTCTGCTTCTTCTAAGCAAAATGAAGAAGCGAAAGAAATTCAAGATCTTTTTGTGAAAATCGAAAAGGAAATCAACACTATTGCTGAGTTATGCAAGGAGAAAATGACAAAACAAGGGGCTGAAACTGTTACCCACGTACTGAATTCTGTTCTTCAGCACGTTGCGAGCATCATCAATGTTATTTTGGTTGCTCAAGATCTCCAACCAATAGAAACACATTCTCAACCGTCAAATACGGAAGAAGTTACTGTTTGGTACAGTTTTGATGTTCACCCAGAATCAGAAGATATTATTGGAATTGTTGACGAAGAACCAACAAATCGAAGGCCTTCATCTACTCCAAGAGGATCAACTAGAAGTAGTAAACTAACTACTTCTCAAGACTCTCAAGATACGACAAAAATGACTGTATCAAGTGAAGACACTATTGAAGCTCCAGTTGCACCACCAAGAAAAGGCAGATCTTTATCTAGAGATACTGAACGAATTCTAGAACAACAACCACAAGCTCCTCCAAGAAAAACCCGTCAACCCGGAGATAACTTGTCTTCAGAACCAGTTGCATCTTCTAAAGTGTTGAGAAATGAGGAAGCATCTGCTCCAGTGCGACCTCCAAGAAACAGAAGTCGTGCATCTGGAGATGAACTTTCTCCTGAACCCCGAGATGAAATTAACGGACATTCCTCTGGAACAGCTCCAATCAGACCTCCAAGAAGTAAAAGTAAAACATCTGAAATCCCACGAGTTCAAGTGGATAGTATGGATGAATCGTCTCTCAGTTGTCTTCATATTCAGAAAACAAATTTCGCTTTTACGAATTCATTTCATGAATATGATAATGCCTCTGTTGTTGTTGATCTTCGTAACGTGGCACAATTGGAATGCACAGTTCAGACTCTTGATGATTTAGCATCAATTCAAATGTTATGTGAAGAGTCTGATTATCCATCCGATACTGACAGATCTCTTCTTCTTGCTGGAACTGTCAGATATTTCAATCGTGCAAGTCCTTCTTTACATGAAGTTTCACCATCGATCAACTTGGAATCAATTTCAATGGACTTGAAAAATGTTGCAAACAACGATGAAAATGTTCAAGATGTCTATGTGAACGTTGAGCTGCACTCAGTACCATCTTTGACTTCTTTGGTGGAAGTTAACCCAAATACATTACTCCAAACAATTACATCTGAAAAGTCATCTATGAAAGCTGCAGAAGATGAAGAAGAAATAACAACTGAATTATCGTTTATTGGTCGATCAGTACTGTCGACCGAGACTTTGGATGTTGTTTTAGAAGAAAAAGACATGAGCCAAATGAATTCAACCCTTCCATTGGATTATGAACGGGCTTTCTCATCAAACACTATCAGAGAAACTGATATTCTGAGTGATGAAAGTATCACCGTCGAGTCTTCATATCACAAAAGCCCAGAACCAACGAAAGAAATTCCAAAAATCGAGATTGCTCCTGAAGAAGTTACTGAAAACTTCTCATTGATTCATAAACCAGCAAGAAGAAGAGTCACTGGAATCGTTGTGAGCTCTCTAGTTCTCACAATTTCTGCAACCATTGCTGAAGATAACACTTTTGATGTGGATGTTGTTCAAGAACCCCAGCGATACAATATTTCTATCAAAGTCATTGAAGATATTGTGGATTTTACTTCATTAACGATAATGTCAGATTGTGAAGATGATCCACCAGCGGAAGTTTTAATGATCCCACAAGATTCTACAAAACTTCAGGCTCTTTCTTATGATGATATCAGTATTGCCACTACAAGGACTGGAATAACAGTATCAATTGTTGCCAGAAGTCTGAACGATGGAATTTATGCATCACTTGAAGAAATTGCATGGGGAGAGGTTGAAATGACAGTACCTGATTTGATGCAAATGAGTACAGAGGAAAAGAGTTCACTTCAGTTTAATGTAACTGTTTCCGAATCAAATCTCGAAGAAGCCAAATCTCTGAAATCGCAAATGTCATTCAGAAGCTCACAAAACTCAGTGTCCGAAATTGAGAATACATTGAGTTCAACTGGAACCATTAGTATTCCAAGTTATGTTGTAAAATTAGAATCAACTGCTACGATCACCTGTGAATTGAACAATTATCTACCCAAAAATTGTACTATTGACTGGTACTGTGGAAAAACAAAAGTGATAATTGATAACGAGCAGTTCGATAGAATCAGTCACGATCTTCTCGAAGTTCTCATAATTCGGAGTGTAGAACCAATCAATGGAAACTTGTATAGTTTGAAGATCAATGAAGATCTGTTTCCTGTTGCATACTTAATTGTGGAAAACACAAATTTAACAACGTCTGCGAATATTTTAACTCGACCAGAAACCCAATTTGTTATGGAAGGACAACCAACAATAATAACTGTGGAAGTAGATGAACCTAACATCGTTGTCAACTGGCTGAAAGATAGAAGACCGCTGCATGAAAGTGAGAGAATAAAGTTGGAAACTGATGGACAGGGAAGTCATCGAGTCGTTATTCCAAATACGAGTGTGGGTGATCAAGGAACATATCTGGCATTGACTTCATCACAAAGTGTGGCAATCACTTTGGTTGTCGAAGGTGAATGATTGTTTTGAAGAGAAGAAGTACATTGTGATTTCTTTGAATTGTTATGGAACACACCTTTTCAAAGATATTCGTTGTACATCTTCAATGATTTTCGTTTTTACTAACAACCTATACATTTTTTCAGAACGAATCGATGAGAAAGAAGTGACCGTAGTTGCATCAGGAACTGAAAGTGAGGAAGATGATGTACAGGAATATTTAGTTCCACCTGGAAGTACAGCAACAATTGCTTGTGAATTAGAAGAATGCGAATTGAAACGTTCAATCCGTTGGCTGCGAGACGGAAAGGACATTCGTTTTGAACCTGGAAAGATAGAGCACGTACAGAATGGATTAAAACATTATCTGGTTGTTCATGATGCCACAAGTGTTGATAGTGGCTTGTATAGTGTCTGTATTTCAAATGTCGAATTTCGAGTTGCTCATTTATGTGTTAATAGCTTGACATCTACTTTACATGCTCTCAAGAGAAAACGCATTTCTAACAATTCCCTTCATAATTAAATTATTCCTCTCCAATTTGATCTTCTCAATATTTTTCTCATTTTCCTCTTAATTATTTGATTCCAGGGATTCATGATTCGGCAATTGATTTTATATTTGCATTTTCCAATGATATCGATTCTGCTGCATTTTGTTTTATTTTTAAAATAACGAAAAATATATATTCTGATCCAAAGTTCAATAAATGAAAAATAGTTTGAAATGGAAACTGTAAACAAGAAAAGAAATACGCAATCTGTTTATTTTTTAGAAACAGAACAATCCGAAGAACAATGCGAGGAAACGGTTATCTCTCGAGGAGTCGTGGCTACCATTCAGTGTCAAACTTCTGAACCTCAGGCATCTATTCAGTGGTGCAAAGGTACCTGAATAAAACATCATTAGAGTTTCTTCATTGTTTTAGAACCCCGTTTCAGGTTATAT
>GL379819.1:662285-678099 GCA_000143925.2 Caenorhabditis brenneri | reverse complement strand
AAAACTTTGTCAAAAAAAACATTTAGAAAAATGGAAGTGAAGTTCTATAGAAATCAGACCTCACAAAAAAGTGATTGAAAAAACACCGAAAAAGTACTTTTTGATACTCTAGACTGTCAGCAAGTACATTTAAATATAGTTCGACTAGTTCAAAAAAAAAGCTTTTATTATTTTTATAGTGTTACTATATAATGATTCCCAGGCTGCAAAATCAGTGAACTTTTTGAAAACATATTGAAAAAGACTTAGTATGTCGAAATTAACACCTAGTGCTCGGAATATAGAAAAAAGAATACTACTTTGTGGTAGTAGTAGTATGTATAAAATTAAAACAAACTTCTTTTTCAAAAAAAAAAAAATTGTAGGATGGAACTATCATACCATCAGACATCTCCCGCTTCGAATTCCGTTCGTTGGATAATAATCAGAGTCATGAAATGGTGATATCAAATATCTCTTGGTCTGACGCTGGCGTTTATTCAGTTATCATCAACGGGAAAAGTTCATTCGTTTCTAAAATTGTGGTTGTTGGTGAGAGGTCGTCAGTCTCAATCCGACGGAATAACACATGATTTTCAGAGAGTGAATTGATTACCCAATCAGTTGAAGAAGAAATCGAACCAGAAATTGATGTTTCCCTTCATGTTTTAGAATCCGATCAAATTGTTGAATCAAATGTTCCACAGTCTCCAAGATTAGATGCATCTCACGAAACACTTATTCCAGCTATTCAAGAAACACAGGAAGCAGCCCCTGTTGTTTCAACTGTGAAGGAACTAGTGTCAAGAGAGTCAGAAGAGTTCGAGATCATTGAAAAACTCCCAGAAGAAGCAGCACTTCAAGAGGAGCCCGCCGATAATCTAGAAGCTCTGAACGACATTGAAACCTTGCCTCCGCAAGAAACAGAAGAAAGATCGTCTGAGAAAGTTTTTATTCTGGGAGAAGCAGCCCTTTCAGAACAAACTCAAGAAAATCAAACTTTCGAAGAGATTGAAATGACATCGGAAGAAGTGAAAAGTGAAGAGAAGTTGATTCCAGAAACCGCAGCTATTATGGAATCATCTGACGTCAATTTCATTGCTTCCATTTCAAATGAATCTGCAGATCAAGAACCAAGAAACACATTTGAAGAACAAGGAGTTCAAATAACCGAAACTACTAATGCAGCAGCTGTAGAATCGGTTCAAGATTCAACAAGACAAAACATAGGAGTTACTTCAGAAAACGCAGAAATTCTGAAGCAAACTGAAGGTGAAACGGTGACTAAAGAACATGCAGCAGTTCCAAAGTCAATTGAAACATCTGTGAAACCTATTGAGGAAAATCCTCTTCAAGAAAAGTCAAGTGTCCATACTGGGACAGAAGAGATTCCAAAAATTATTGTTCCAGAAGAAACAGCTGTTCAGAGCACTGATCTTTTGAATTCAGAAACAGAAATGAACCAAGATCCAGTTCATCCAACAGTTGAAAACATTTCTGGATCTGGAAATCAGAAAGACGATGAGACCGCAGCAACTCAACGTCATGATGAATCTGAACTTCGTGATGCAGTTTCAGAAATTGCTCATATGGTAGTTGACGAAGCTGTGTTAGAAGCATCGAAACCTCAGGAAGAAACTGATAAACGAAGTGAAGACGAACACGTTCGAAGTGTTAGCGTTGATTTGACCTTCAGTCGACAGTCTGAACAAATTATATCCGATGTGATTGTAGCCGAAGTTGGTTATGATGAAGATGGTGAGCCAAACAAAATAGTTTTCAATGAAGTTTTGAAAGTTTAGAATGCTCCACGATTGCCGATACAATCACTTCTCTTTCATCAAGTCCTCTGTACACGTCTCCCGTATTCACTGGAAGACTTCCAGCCTCTGCCTGTTTCTCACATGACAAATTAACTCTGGAGGTGATGTTCAGTGGCGTTCCTCAACCAACAATATCTTGGTTATTAGACGACCATGAACTTATTTCGGATGGGTAAGAATGGCAAAACAATCTTTTTCTATGTTCTTTTTTCAGTGAAAGAATAGCCATAAAATGTGAAAACGGAATCAGTTCTATACGATTTTTCAATGTTGATCGTAATGCCGGAGGAATTCTGAAATGCAGAGCAACCAACTGTGCTGGTCAAGTAGAAACTGTTTGTGAAATCATTGCTGCTGATGAAATATCGACCATCAGTGACTCATCCATAACATCCTCTACTCGACCTCATTTTGTTGTGCTTCTTCCTGAAACAGTTGTACATACAGTTAATGACCATATCGTTATTAAATGCAAATTTTCTGGACAGCCGCTTCCGTCTGCAATGTGGGAAAAGAATGGAGTATTGCTGGATTTACAGTAAGTGATTTACCATAGTGATCTACAAATGTGTTCCGAGTTTTTAGAAAGTATCAAGTCACAACCGAAGACGGAATCAGTATTTTGAAAATTGAAAATGCAACATTGAACGACAGAGCCACATACACGTGTACTATTGCCAACGAAGCTGGATGTGAATCAACAAGTTGTAATATTGATATTGTCGATGATCACCTCGCAATGGAAAGAACTGGCCTTCATGTGATGTGCGAAAGAGATCAAAATGATGTGGAGTTGGATATTCTCGTGCAATCACCCAACCATCTCGGTGTCACATTCAGTTTCCCTCCAGTCAATAGGACGTTAGCTCGTCAGCCACCATATTTTTTGCTTCCACTTTCTGATAAAATTATCAGCGATGAGAAATGTACACTGAAATGTGTCGTGATGGGCATCCCGTTGGTTATCGTAAAGTGGACAATTGATGGAGTTGTAGTAACAGAGAATGAGTATGTTGGGTAAACACGGAAAAAGTTCTTCATTTTGACATTTGCAGAGATCACGAAATTCATTTTGAAGATGGAATTGCATTGTTGAGGCTAAAAAACTTGAAGAAAGATAAATACGTTGTTCGATGTGAAGCTGTTAACTGCAAAGGAAAAGTGACTACAAATTGTGTCATTTCAAAAGGATTAGTAGATGAAAGTGAAGCTGGAGATCTCCAAAAACCAAGTTTTGTGTTACCTTTAAAGGTCCGGAGTTTCGTTGTTTCACAACTAGTTTTCTAGTTTCAGGATCATTTTACAACGGATAATCATGCTACATTAAAATGTATTGTAATGGGAACTCCACTACCTGATGTTACCTGTTCGTTTGATGGAATTGAAGATAATTCGAAGTGAGTTTTCAAAACGTTCACAATTTTCTTTTTTTAAAATTATAGTAAATGAGGAAGGCTACGGGAACTTTTCATGCAGTTTTTGCAATCGTGTTGCAGCTTGCGGTGTTTGGGAAAATTCTACAACTCTGTCACAGAAATTGCAAACACCACTCGCTGCAACAATCTTACAAGAAATACATTTTAAAAAAATCCCCGGAAAGTCCCGTGGTCCTCCTCCCCAACCACTTTTGAAATGAGAATTAGTACTACTTCTGAACTTCATCAGCATAGTTTTTTTATCCTATCATTTTTTTTCAGAATACGTTCTGAAGATGGGATTGTTTTAATCGAAGTTTCTGATGTCACTGAAAAAGGTGTTGCTGTTGAATGCACAATTTCAAATTATACTGGAATTGTCAAATCGAATTGTATTGTGAGAAGAATAAAACAGGAAGAAAACAACTATCAAAGACCAATCTTTGTATTTAATCAAGCTGGATCTGTTAGTACTGATCGTGAACTTTCCGTGAAAGTTGGAGTTATTGCATCTCCAGAGCCAACACTTTTTTGGAAACATAATGGAAAAAGTATTGAAGAAGAAGGAGATTATTATGAGATTTTTGAAGATGGTATTGGTATTCTGAGAGTTTTTGATGTTCAAGATGGATCTCATCAATTTACGTGTACTGCGAAAAACGAGTATGGACAAACGACAATCAATATCCCAGTTACAGTGGGTGAAAAAACGGATAAAATATTAACATTTGTGAAAGCTTTGAATGTAAGTGAGACTTGAAATTATGAATAGTAAATACAATTCATTAAAACAGGATGTAACTATTGTGGAAGACTTCGTACAACTCAAAATTGTAGCCGAGAGTAATACTCCATTAGAATTCGTATGGAAGAAGAATGGCGTAGGAATTGTAAACGATGAGTAAGAAACCGTAGTTCATCAACCTTCTGAATCTTAATTTCATTCAGTGCACATCAAGTGATAACTGAGAACACTATATCGACACTTCAAATGAAAATTGATGAACCTGGAAGAATACAGATCAGCTGCGAGGTCTCCACCGAATTCGAAAAAATAAAAACTAGTTGCTACGTAGAAAAAGTACACAACACTGTCTCCGATTTTGTTTTAACAGACTCAAAGTAAGTGAGAAAGTAGAAAAATTATCCCATTAATATAGCATAATTATCATTGTTTAAAGAACACAACACTTTCTGGCAGTCGGAAAACAAATTGGAGCGGAGAAGAAACAGCAAATCCTCAAGGCAGTGGTAGTTTCACAAGATGAAGCTCGAAACGTGTGTGATATTGATGGCGAAAAAATGTATAGTTGTTGTAGAGAACGGAACAATTTTCATCACAATAATTTCAGACCGGAACAATATTTGGATGAAAATTCAATTTCGATAAACCTGGAGAGTATTGCAAAAACACAAAGAGTTTTAAAATTCAATATAAACGATGCCGTTGGAACAATTCAAGAAACGAGAGAAGTTCTAATCAGACCGGAAGTAGAAAATGACGAAGAGGAAAACTACGACATCAACTATTCGCTGAGAGTGGATGCTCAAGATGCTCGGATCATTTATGTGATGACTAAAAAATCGAATGAAACGCTTCAAGAAGTGAACCCAGATGCAGGTAACGTGGAGAAGACGCCAGTCGGACAAGCTGTTCCAGTCGATGAGAAGCTAGTCGAACAAGCTGCTCCAGTCGAGGAGAAACCGATCGAACAAGCTGCTCCAGTCGAGGAGAAGCCAGTCGAACAAGCTGCTCCAGTCGAAGAGAAACCAGTCGAACAAACTGCTCCAGTCGAGGAGAAACCAGTCGAACAAACTGCTCCAGTCGATGAGAAGCCTGTCGAACAAGCTGCTCCAGTCGAAGAGAAACCAGTCGAACAAACTGCTCCAGTCGAAGAGAAACCAGTCGAACAAACTGCTCCAGTCGAGGAGATTCCAATCGAACAAGCTGCTCCAGTCGAGGAGAAACCAGTCGAACAAGCTGCTCCAGTCGAAGAGAAACCAGTCGAACAAACTGCTCCAGTCGAGGAGAAACCAGTCGAACAAACTGCTCCAGTCGAGGAGAAACCAGTCGAACAAGCTGCTCCAGTCGATGAGAAGCCAGTCGAACAAACTGCTCCAGTCGAAGAGAAACCAGTCGAACAAACTGCTCCAGTCGAGGAGATTCCAATCGAACAAGCTGCTCCAGTCGAGGAGAAACCAATCGAACAAGCTGCTCCAGTCGAAGAGAAGCCAGTCGGACAAGCTGCTCCAGTCGATGAGAAACCAGTCGAACAAGCTGCTCCAGTCGAAAAGAAGCCTGTCGAACAAGCTGCTCCGGTTGAGGAGAAACCAGTCGAACAAGCTGCCCCAGTCGAAGAGAAACCAGTCGAACAAACTGCTCCAGTCGAGGAGAAACCAGCCGAACAAGCTGCTCCGGTTGAAGTAGCTCCTAAGGAACTGATGACAGACGTTGTCGTTGAACTGTTCTTTTCAAAGGCAGAGGTGTTTTCTGGTTTGGAACTCGATTTGTTGATGGAGAGCTCAGAATTCCTAACTCAAACCATATCCAAGGCTACTGCTGCTCCAGTCGAGGAGAAACCAGTCGAACAAACTGCTCCAGTCGAGGAGATTCCAATCGAACAAGCTGCTCCAGTCGAGGAGAAACCAATCAAACAAGTTGCTCCAGTCGATGAGAAGCCAATCGAACAAGCTGCTCCAGTCGATGAGAAACTAGTCGAACAAGCTGCTCCAGTCGAGGAGAAGCCAATCGAACAAGCTGCTCCGGTCGAGGAGAAACCAGTCGAACAAGCTGCTCCAGTCGATGAGAAACCAGTCGAACAAGCTGCTCCAGTCGAGGAGAAACCAGTCGAACAAGCTGCTCCAGTCGATGAGAAGCCAGTCGAACAAACTGCTCCAGTCGAAGAGAAACCAGTCGAACAAACTGCTCCAGTCGAGGAGATTCCAATCGAACAAGCTGCTCCAGTCGAGGAGAAACCAATCGAACAAGCTGCTCCAGTCGAAGAGAAGCCAGTCGGACAAGCTGCTCCAGTCGATGAGAAACCAGTCGAACAAGCTGCTCCAGTCGAAAAGAAGCCTGTCGAACAAGCTGCTCCGGTTGAGGAGAAACCAGTCGAACAAGCTGCCCCAGTCGAAGAGAAACCAGTCGAACAAACTGCTCCAGTCGAAGAGAAACCAGTCGAACAAACTGCTCCAGTCGAGGAGATTCCAATCGAACAAGCTGCTCCAGTCGAGGAGAAACCAATCGAACAAGCTGCTCCAGTCGAAGAGAAGCCAGTCGGACAAGCTGCTCCAGTCGATGAGAAACCAGTCGAACAAGCTGCTCCAGTCGAAAAGAAGCCTGTCGAACAAGCTGCTCCGGTTGAGGAGAAACCAGTCGAACAAGCTGCCCCAGTCGAAGAGAAACCAGTCGAACAAACTGCTCCAGTCGAGGAGAAACCAGCCGAACAAGCTGCTCCGGTTGAAGTAGCTCCTAAGGAACTGATGACAGACGTTGTCGTTGAACTGTTCTTTTCAAAGGCAGAGGTGTTTTCTGGTTTGGAACTCGATTTGTTGATGGAGAGCTCAGAATTCCTAACTCAAACCATATCCAAGGCTACTGCTGCTCCAGTCGAGGAGAAACCAGTCGAACAAACTGCTCCAGTCGAGGAGATTCCAATCGAACAAGCAGCTCCAGTCGAGGAGAAACCAATCAAACAAGTTGCTCCAGTCGATGAGAAGCCAATCGAACAAGCTGCTCCAGTCGATGAGAAACTAGTCGAACAAGCTGCTCCAGTCGAGGAGAAGCCAATCGAACAAGCTGCTCCGGTCGAGGAGAAACCAGTCGAACAAGCTGCTCCAGTCGATGAGAAACCAGTCGAACAAGCTGCTCCAGTCGAGGAGAAACCAGTCGAACAAGCTGCTCCAGTCGAGGAGAAACCAGTCGAACAAGCTGCTCCAGTCGAGGAGAAACCAGTCGAACAAGCTGCTCCAGTCGAGGAGAAACCAGTCGAACAAGCTGCTCCAGTCGAGGAGAAACCAGTCGAACAAGCTGCTCCAGTCGATGAGAAACCAGTCGAACAAGCTGCTCCAGTCGAAGAGAAACCAGTCGAACAAGCTGCTCCAGTCGAGGAGAAACCAGTCGAACAAGCTGCTCCAGTCGATGAGAAACCAGTCGAACAAGCTGCTCCAGTCGAGGAGAAACCAGTCGAACAAGCTGCTCCAGTCGAAGAGAAACCAGTCGAACAAGCTGCTCCAGTCGATGAGAAACCAGTCGAACAAGCTGCTCCAGTCGAGGAGAAACCAGTCGAACAAGCTGCTCCAGTCGAAGAGAAGCCAGTCGAACAAGCTGCTCCAGTCGATGAGAAACCAGTCGAACAAGCTGGTCCAGTCGAAGAGAAACCAGTCGAACAAGCTGCTCCAGTCGAGGAGGAACCAGTCGAACAAACTGCTCCAGTCGATGAGAAACCAGTCGAACAAGCTGCTCCAGTCGAAAAGAAACCAGTCGAACAAGCTGCTCCAGTCGAGGAGAAACCAGCCGAACAAGCTGCTCCAGTCGAAGAGAAGCCAGTCGAACAAGCTGCTCCAGTCGAGGAGAAACCAGCCGAACAAGCTGCTCCAGTCGAAGAGAAGCCAGTCGAACAAGCTGCTCCAGTCGAGGAGAAACCAGTCGAACAAGCTGCTCCAGTCGATGAGAAACCAGTCGAACAAGCTGCTCCAGTCGAGGAGAAACCAGTCGAACAAGCTGCTCCAGTCGAAGAGAAGCCAGTCGAACAAGCTGCTCCAGTCGATGAGAAACCAGTCGAACAAGCTGGTCCAGTCGAAGAGAAACCAGTCGAACAAGCTGCTCCAGTCGAGGAGGAACCAGTCGAACAAACTGCTCCAGTCGATGAGAAACCAGTCGAACAAGCTGCTCCAGTCGAAAAGAAACCAGTCGAACAAGCTGCTCCAGTCGAGGAGAAACCAGCCGAACAAGCTGCTCCAGTCGAAGAGAAGCCTGTCGAACAAGCTGCTCCGGTTGAGGAGAAACCAGTCGGACAAGCTGCTCCGGTTGAAGTAGCTCTTAAGGAACTGATGACAGACGTTGTCGTTGAACTGTTCTTTTCAAAGGCAGAGGTGTTATCTGGTTTGGAACTCGATTTGTTGATGGAGAGCTCAGAATTCCTAACTCAAACCATATCCAAGGCTACTGCTGCTCCAGTCGATGAGAAACCAGTCGAACAAACTGCTCCAGTCGAGGAGATTCCAATCGAACAAGCTGCTCCAGTCGAGGAGAAACCAGTCGAACAAGTTGCTCCAGTCGAGGAGAAACCAGTCGAACAAGCTGCTCCGGTCGAAGAGAAACCAGTCGAACAAGCTGCTCCAGTCGAGGAGAAACCAGTCGAACAAGCTGCTCCAGTCGAAGAGAAGCCTGTCGAACAAGTTGCTCCAGTAGAGGAGAAATCAGTCGGACAAGCTGCTCCAGTCGAAGAGAAACCAGTCGAACAAGCTGCTCCAGTCGAGGAGAAACCAGTCGAACAAGTTGCTCCAGTCGAAGAGAAACCAGTCGAACAAGCTGCTCCAGTCGAAGAGAAGCCAGTCGAACAAGCTGCTCCAGTCGAGGAGAAACCAGTCGAACAAGCTGCTCCAGTCGAAGAGAAGCCTGTCGAACAAGTTGCTCCAGTAGAGGAGAAATCAGTCGGACAAGTTGCTCCAGTCGAAGAGAAACCAGTCGAACAAGCTGCTCCAGTCGAGGAGAAACCAGTCGAACAAGCTGCTCCAGTCGAGGAGAAACCAGTCGAACAAGCTGCTCCAGTCGATGAGAAACCAGTCGAACAAGCTGCTCTTGTCGAAGAGAAACCAGTCGAACAAGCTGCTCCGGTTGAAGTAGCTCCTAAGGAACTGATGACAGACGTTGTCGTTGAACTGTTCTTTTCAAAGGCAGAGGTGTTTTCTGGTTTGGAACTCGATTTGTTGATGGAGAGCTCGGAATTCCTTACTCAAACCATATCCAAGGCTACTGCTGCTCCAGTCGAGGAGAAACCAGCCGAACAAGCTGCTCCAGTCGAAGAGAAACCAGTCGAACAAGCTGCTCCAGTCGAAGAGAAGCCTGTCGAACAAGCTGCTCCGGTTGAGGAGAAACCAGTCGAACAAGCTGCTCCAGTCGAGGAGAAACCAGTCGAACAAGCTGCTCCAGTCGAAGAGAAACCAGTCGAACACGCTGCTCCAGTCGAAGAGAAGCCAGTCGGACAAGTTGCTCCAGTCGAGGAGAAACCAGTCGAACAAGCTGCTCCAGTCGAGGAGAAACCAGTCGAACAAGCTGCTCCAGTCGAGGAGAAGCCAATCGAACAAGCTGCTCCAGTCGAAGAGAAACCAGTCGAACAAGCTGCTCCAGTCGAAGAGAAGCCAGTCGAACAAGCTGCTCCAGTCGAGGAGAAACCAGTCGAACAAGCTGTTCCAATCGAGGAGAAACCAGCCGAACAAGCTGCTCCAGTCGAGGAGAAACCAGTCGAACAAGCTGCCTTAGTCGAAAAGAAACCAGTCGAACAAGCTGCCTTAGTCGAAGAGAAGCCAGTCGAACAAGCTGCTCCGGTTGAGGAGAAACCAGTCGAACAAGCTGCTCCGGTTGAGGAGAAACCAGTCGGACAAGCTGCTCCAGTCGAAGAGAAACCAGTCGAACAAGCTGCTCCAGTCGAAGAGAAACCAGTCGAACAAGCTGCTCCAGTTGAAGAGAAACCAGTCGAACAAGCTGCTCCAGTCGAAGAGAAACCAGTCGAACAAGCTGCTCCGGTTGAAGTAGCTCTTAAGGAACTGATGACAGACGTTGTCGTTGAACTGTTCTTTTCAAAGGCAGAGGTGTTTTCTGGTTTGGAACTCGATTTGTTGATGGAGAGCTCGGAATTCCTTACTCAAACCATATCCAAGGCTACTGCTGCTCCAGTCGAGGAGAAACCAGTCGGACAAGCTGCTCCAGTCGAAGAGAAACCAGTCAAACAAGCTGCTCCAGTCGAAGAGAAACCAGTCGAACAAGCTGCTCCGGTTGAAGTAGCTCCTAAGGAACTGATGACAGACGTTGTCGTTGAACTGTTCTTTTCAAAGGCAGAGGTGTTTTCTGGTTTGGAACTCGATTTGTTGATGGAGAGCTCGGAATTCCTTACTCAAACCATATCCAGGGCTACTGCTGCTCCAGTCGAGGAGAAACCAGTCGAACAAGCTGCTCCAGTCGAGGAGAAGCCAATCGAACAAGCTGCTCCAGTCGAAGAGAAACCAGTCGAACAAGCTGCTCCAGTCGAAGAGAAGCCAGTCGAACAAGCTGCTCCAGTCGAGGAGAAACCAGTCGAACAAGCTGTTCCAATCGAGGAGAAGCCAATCGAACAAGCTGCTCCAGTCGAAGAGAAACCAGTCGAACAAGCTGCTCCAGTCGAGGAGAAACCAGTCGAACAAGCTGCTCCAGTCGAAGAGAAGCCAGTCGAACAAGCTGCTCCAGTCGAGGAGAAACCAGTCGAACAAGCTGTTTCAATCGAGGAGAAACCAGCCGAACAAGCTGCTCCAGTCGAGGAGAAACCAGTCGAACAAGCTGCCTTAGTCGAAAAGAAACCAGTCGAACAAGCTGCTCCAGTCGAAGAGAAGCCTGTCGAACAAGCTGCTCCGGTTGAGGAGAAACCAGTCGAACAAGCTGCTCCAGTCGAGGAGAAACCAGTCGAACAAGCTGCCTTAGTCGAAGAGAAACCAGTCGAACAAGCTGCATTAGTCGAAGAGAAGCCAGTCGAACAAGCTGCTCCAGTCGAGGAGAAACCAGTCGAACAAGCTGCTCCGGTTGAGGAGAAACCAGTCGGACAAGCTGCTCCGGTTGAAGTAGCTCCTAAGGAACTGATGACAGACGTTGTCGTTGAACTGTTCTTTTCAAAGGCAGAGGTGTTTTCTGGTTTGGAACTCGATTTGTTGATGGAGAGCTCGGAATTCCTTACTCAAACCATATCCAGGGCTACTGCTGCTCCAGTCGAGGAGAAACCAGCCGAACAAGCTGCTCCAGTCGATGAGAAGCCTGTCGAACAAGCTGCTCCAGTCGAGGAGAAGCCAGTCGAACAAGTTGCTCCAGTCGAGGAGAAACCAGTCGAACAAGTTGCTCCAGTCGAAGAGAAACCTGTCGAACAAGTTGCTCCAGTCGAGGAGAAACCAGTCGAACAAGCTGCTCCAGTCGAAGAGAAGCCTGTCGAACAAGCTGCTCCAGTCGAAGAGAAGCCAGTCGAACAAGTTGCTCCAGTCGAGGAGAAATCAGTCGGACAAGTTGCTCCAGTCGAGGAGAAACCAGTCGAACAAGCTGCTCCAGTCGAAGAGAAGCCAGTCGAACAAGCTGCTCCAGTTGAAGAGAAGCCTGTCGAACAAGCTGCTCCGGTTGAGGAGAAACCAGTCGAACAAGTTGCTCCAGTCGAGGAGAAATCAGTCGGACAAGTTGCTCCAGTCGAGGAGAAACCAGTCGAACAAGCTGCTCCAGTCGAAGAGAAACCAGTCGGACAAGCTGCTCCAGTCGAGGAGAAACCAGTCGAACAAGCTGCTCCGGTCGAGGAGAAACCAGTCGAACAAGTTGCTCCAGTCGAGGAGAAACCAGTCGAACAAGCTGCTCCAGTCGAAGAGAAGCCAGTCGAACAAGCTGCTCCGGTTGAGGAGAAACCAGTCGAACAAGCTGCTCCAGTCGAGGAGAAACCAGTCGAACAAGCTGCTCCAGTCGAAGAGAAGCCAGTCGAACGAGGTGCCCCGGGTGACCAAAAACCAGTCGGACAAGCTGCTCCAGTCGAGGAGAAACCAGTCGAACAAGCTGCTCCAGTCGAGGAGAAACCAGTCGGACAAGCTGCTCCAGTCAAAGAGAAACCAGTCGAACAAGCTGCTCCAGTCGAGGAGAAACCAGTCGAACAAGCTGCTCCAGTCGAAGAGAAGCCAGTCGAACAAGCTGCTCCGGTTGAGGAGAAACCAGTCGAACAAGCTGCTCCGGTTGAGGAGAAACCAGTCGGACAAGCTGCTCCAGTCGAGGAGAAACCAGTCGAACAAGCTGCTCCAGTCGAGGAGAAACCAGTCGAACAAGCTGGTCCGGTTGAGGAGAAACCAGTCGGACAAGCTGCTCCAGTCAAAGAGAAACCAGTCGAACAAGCTGCTCCAGTCGAGGAGAAACCAGTCGAACAAGCTGCTCCGGTTGAGGAGAAACCAGTCGGACAAGCTGCTCCGGTTGATGAGAAGCCAGTCGAACAAGCTGCTCCAGTCGAAGAGAAACCAGTCGAACAAGCTGCTCCGGTTGAGGAGAAACCAGTCGGACAAGCTGCTCCAGTCAAAGAGAAACCAGTCGAACAAGCTGCTCCGGTTGAAGTAGCTCCTAAGGAACTGATGACAGACGTTGTCGTTGAACTGTTCTTTTCAAAGGCAGAGGTGTTTTCTGGTTTGGAACTCGATTTGTTGATGGAGAGCTCAGAATTCCTAACTCAAACCATATCCAAGGCTACTGCTGCTCCAGTCGAGGAAGAACCAGTCGAACAAGCTGCTCCAGTCGAAGAGAAGCCAGTCGAACAAGCTGCTCCAGTCGAGGAGAAGCCAGTCGAACAAGCTGCTCCAGTCGAAGAGAAGCCAGTCGAACAAGCTGCTCCAGTCGAGGAGAAACCAGTCGAACAAGCTGCTCCAGTCGAAGAGAAGCCAGTCGAACAAGCTGCTCCAGTCGAAGAGAAGCCAGTCGAACAAGCTGCTCCAGTCGAAGAGAAGCCAGTCGAACAAGCTGCTCCAGTCGAGGAGAAGCCAGTCGAACAAGCTGCTCCAGTCGAGGAGAAACCAGTCGAACAAGCTGCTCCAGTCGAAGAGAAGCCAGTCGAACAAGCTGCTCCAGTCGAGGAGAAGCCAGTCGAACAAGCTGCTCCAGTCGAAGAGAAGCCAGTCGAACAAGCTGCTCCGGTTGAGGAGAAACCAGTCGCACAAGCTGCTCCGGTTGAGGAGAAACCAGTCGAACAAGCTGCTCCGGTTGAAGTAGCTCCTAAGGAACTGATGACAGACGTTGTCGTTGAACTGTTCTTTTCAAAGGCAGAGGTGTTTTCTGGTTTGGAACTCGATTTGTTGATGGAGAGCTCAGAATTCCTTACTCAAACCATATCCAAGGCTACTGCTGCTCCAGTCGAGGAGAAGCCAATCGAACAAGTTGCTCCAGTCGAGGAGAAACCAGTCGAACAAGCTGCTCCAGTCGAGGAGAAACCAGTCGAACAAGCTGCTCCAGTCGAGGAGAAACCAGTCGAACAAGCTGCTCCAGTCGAGGAGAAACCAGTCGAACAAGCTGCTCCAGTCGAGGAGAAACCAGTCGAACAAGCTGCTCCAGTCGAGGAGAAACCAGTCGAACAAGCTGCTCCAGTCGAGGAGAAACCAGTCGAACAAGCTGCTCCAGTCGATGAGAAGCCAATCGAACAAGCTGCTCCGGTCGACGAGAAGCCAGTCGAACAAGCTGCTCCGGTCGACGAGAAACAAGTCGAACAAGCTGCTCCAGTCGAAGAGAAGCCAGTCGAACAAGCTGCTCCGGTCGACGAGAAGCCAGTCGAACAAGCTGCTCCGGTCGACGAGAAACAAGTCGAACAAGCTGCCCCAGTCGAGGAGAAACCAGTCGAACAAGCTGCTCCAGTCGATGAGAAGCCAATCGAACAAGCTGCTCCGGTCGACGAGAAACAAGTCGAACAAGCTGCCCCAGTCGAGGAGAAACCAGTCGAACAAGCTGCTCCAGTCGATGAGAAGCCAATCGAACAAGCTGCTCCAGTCGAGGAGAAACCAGTCGAACAAGCTGCTCCAGTCGAAGAGAAGCCAGTCGAACAAGCTGCTCCGGTTGAAGTAGCTCCTAAGGAACTGATGACAGACGTTGTCGTTGAACTGTTCTTTTCAAAGGCAGAGGTGTTTTCTGGTTTGGAACTCGATTTGTTGATGGAGAGCTCAGAATTCCTTACTCAAACCATATCCAAGGCTAATGCTGCTCCAGTCGAGGAGAAGCCAATCGAACAAGCTGCTCCAGTCGAAGAGAAACCAGTCGGACTAGCTGCTCCGGTCGAGGAGAAACCAGTCGAACAAGCTGCTCCGGTTGAAGTAGCTCCTAAGGAACTTAAGACAGACGTTGTCGTTGAACTGTTCTTTTCAAAGGCAGAGGTGTTTTCTGGTTTGGAACTCAATTTGTTGATGGAGAGCTCGGAATTCCTCACTCAAACCATATCCAAGGCTACTGCTGCTCCAGTCGAGGAGAAGCCAATCGAACAAGTTGCTCCAGTCGAGGAGAAACCAGTCGAACAAGCTGCTCCAGTCGAGGAGAAACCAGTCGAACAAGCTGCTCCAGTCGATGAGAAGCCAATCGAACAAGCTGCTCCAGTCGAGGAGAAACCAGTCGAACAAGCTGCTCCAGTCGAGGAGAAACCAGTCGAACAAGCTGCTCCGGTTGAAGTAGCTCCTAAGGAACTGATGACAGACGTTGTCGTTGAACTGTTCTTTTCAAAGGCAGAGGTGTTTTCTGGTTTGGAACTCGATTTGTTGATGGAGAGCTCGGAATTCCTCACTCAAACCATATCCAAGGCTACTGCTGCTCCAGTCGAGGAGAAGCCAATCGAACAAGTTGCTCCAGTCGAGGCGAAACCAGTCGAACAAGCTGCTCCAGTCGAGGAGAAACCAGTCGAACAAGCTGCTCCAGTCGAGGAGAAGCCAATCGAACAAGCTGCTCCAGTCGAAGAGAAACCAGTCGGACTAGCTGCTCCGGTCGAGGAGAAACCAGTCGAACAAGCTGCTCCGGTTGAAGTAGCTCCTAAGGAACTTAAGACAGACGTTGTCGTTGAACTGTTCTTTTCAAAGGCAGAGGTGTTTTCTGGTTTGGAACTCGATTTGTTGATGGAGAGCTCGGAATTCCTCACTCAAACCATATCCAAGGCTACTGCTGCTCCAGTCGAGGAGAAGCCAATCGAACAAGTTGCTCCAGTCGAGGAGAAACCAGTCGAACAAGCTGCTCCAGTCGAGGAGAAACCAGTCGAACAAGCTGCTCCAGTCGATGAGAAGCCAGTCGAACAAGCTGCTCCAGTCGAGGAGAAACCAGTCGAACAAGCTGCTCCGGTCGACGAGAAACAAGTCGAACAAGCTGCTCCAGTCGATGAGAAGCCAATCGAACAAGCTGCTCCGGTCGACGAGAAGCCAGTCGAACAAGCTGCTCCGGTCGACGAGAAACAAGTCGAACAAGCTGCTCCAGTCGAAGAGAAGCCAGTCGAACAAGCTGCTCCGGTCGACGAGAAGCCAGTCGAACAAGCTGCTCCGGTCGACGAGAAACAAATCGAACAAGCTGCCCCAGTCGAGGAGAAACCAGTCGAACAAGCTGCTCCAGTCGATGAGAAGCCAATCGAACAAGCTGCTCCGGTCGAGGAGAAACCAGTCGAACAAGCTGCTCCAGTCGAAGAGAAGCCAGTCGAACAAGCTGCTCCGGTTGAAGTAGCTCCTAATGAACTGATGACATACGTTGTCGTTGAACTGTTCTTTTCAAGGCATAGGTGTTTTCTGGTTTGGAACTCGATTTGTTGATGGAGAGCTATATTTCCTTACTCTAACCATATCCAAGGTTTATGCTGCTCCTGTCGAGGAATACCCAATCGAAACAAGCTG
>GL379819.1:562261-614751 GCA_000143925.2 Caenorhabditis brenneri | reverse complement strand
CTGAAGCCGAGATCAAGGCTGAAACTGAAGCCAAGACCAAGGCTGAAACTGAAGCCAAGACCAAGGCTGAAACTGAGGCCAAGGCCAAGAAGGACGCTGAAGTCAAGACCAAGGCTGAAACTGAGGCCAAGGCCAAGAAGGACGCTGAAGCCAAGACCAAGGCTGAAACTGAGGCCAAGGCCAAGAAGGACGCCGATGCCAAGACCAAGGCTGAAACTGAGGCCAAGGCCAAGAAGGACGCCGATGCCAAGACCAAGGCTGAAACTGAGGCCAAGGCCAAGAAGGACGCCGATGCCAAGACCAAGGCTGAAACTGAGGCCAAGGCGAAGAAGGAGGCTGATGAGAAGGCCAAGGACACTGAAGCAAAGAAACAAACCGACGGCAAGTCTACTGAATCCGGAGATATCAGCGATCAGAAGCCAAAAATGAAATTAGCGAAAAAGAAAACAGAAAAAGAAGAGATGTCAGTTAGCGAAGATTCCTCTGCAACGGAATTCACTTTAACTCAGAATAAGGCTTCTAATAAAATAGAACAATCTGAAGATGAGAGTACTTCTGTCTTGATCAAAAAGCATATTGTTCCTGCAGAAGTGGATTCTGAGAAATCAGAACTGAAACCCAAACAAACGAAAAAAGTCGCCAAAAAGAAACAATCTGGAGCGAAAGAGACGACTAGTTCAGATGAATCACAAAAAGATATTGAATCTGATGTGAGTCTCAGTTTGGATACAATCACAGAATCCGAAGATTTATCCACGTCTTCCACAATCAAAATGCAGAAAGATTCCGAGGAAAGCGGTATTGACAGCCGTATGGGCCAGACATCAGAATCTGAAGGTTTGTATTTCTATTCTTTTTTTGATGTATGGTTTAATTTTCAGATTCACCTTTCGTCAGTCAACCAACATCAGCAACTGTTACAGAAATGTTGGGAGAGGCGTCTTTCACAGTGAAATATTCTAGGAAACCAATCTATGTGAAATGGATGAGAGATGACAGAGAAATCCGTATTGCTTACGGAAAAACATCTGTTGAAACGACGGATGAGAAGTCAACTCTGACAATCAAGAATATAGAAGGAAAAGATCTTGGCAACATTTACGCAGTATTTGATAATGAATACAGATCGTCCATGGCCAGACTCGAATTACGAGTCCCATGTAAAATTACATTGGAATCACAACCAATATCATCAGAGATTGTTGCCGGAAAGAATTTAGATCTTTCTTTCAAGGTATGTTGTCTTATATCAGCTTTTCTCTTTCTTCTAAACCCTAAAATCCATCATTTTCAGTTTGCCGGATATCCACTTCCAACTCAAATCGATCTTCTTCATAATAACAATAATCTTCGACTTCGTGCTGATGTCACTGATTTTGACGATACAATTTCCATTAGGATGAAGAGGCTGAAGACAGATGATTCTGGAGAAATTAAAGTGATCGTGAAGAATGAATCATCTCAAGACGAATTGACTGTTCCTGTCAGAGTTGTAGACGTTACCAGTAAACCAGTTTCCCTTCAAACTGTCAACGTTCAAAAAGAAAATATTTCGTTGCAATGGGCAGCACCGACATCTTTAAATGGATCGGAAGTTATTGAATATGTTGTGGAAAGAAAATCTGCAGACGGTGGAAGATGGAGGCATGCTTGCACTGTTACTAGTACGAGTGCTGATGTCGACGGTTTATTCTCTGGAACAGAATACTTATTCCGAGTTATTGCGGTCAATGGAGCCGGACAGAGTTCTCCAAGTGACAGTATTGAGGCAACTACTCTGGCAGAAGAGGAAACTGGTTAGTTTGTTTTATTTATTTGAGCTAACAGTGAAATATCTGTGAAATGGGCTTGTTTCAATTGGGAATTATTTTGTTTTCAAACGTTTCATTCGTAAGTTCAACAAGGATATCTAGGTTAGCATAGAAATCTTTGCTCATCGCGCAACATAAAGATCTCTTTGCCCCCACGCATTATTGACTCTTTTTGTCCTTTCTCTTCTTCCTCTTTCCTCTATATCTTGATGTTCTCGTTACGATCCGATTCCCGCGTGCTCTTTCTCTCTCACCAGCTCGATCTCACTAAACCATACGTACGTAATCAGTACGATCCTCTCTACGTCTCTTCTCATTCTCAATCCAATCATTCATCCATGTTACTTGTCTTCTTTTTCTTCATCTCGTGTGCTCTCTTGCTCCTTGCGCAATATCTTTAGCCTCCCACTCACCGGCATGTTTCAACGCTTGAGCAGCTTCTCCAACCTGAACGCCTTTAAACTATAGCTTCATGACTAACAGTGAAACTTCAACTTTTTATGGGGATCACAATTTTGATTCATTCTTTTTTGCATCTTTCTATGTTCTAGCATTCCACGAATACTTGAGTAATTAGAGAGAAATCAACTTCCAAGACTATTTCACGTGTCTAAAGAATTAAATACTAAAACATTCGAAGGAAACATTGATCAATTTTCTATCTGCAGAAATTAGTGTTACATACTTTTTTCAAGCTAAACGAAGAATCCTGAGCTACAAGATTATCCAACCTTACGAGATTCTTGTTAACTTTTTACAAAAAATTCCAGAGTCTTGCAAAATTTGAGAACTTGACAATAAGTATACCTGACTGTTTATTTGTATTTCGCGCTGTCTTTCCGATTTTTGGTTCGATGATTCACAGTTTTCTAGGATATCCCTTTCTTACTACCTCTTTCTGTACTCTTCTTATTTTTTGATATCCTCATAAACAGCGAACAAATAATGTCACGAATTTCCATGTTTTTCATCCACTTGACATTCTGCCGCTACCACACATTTTAACCCTCTCTTGTTGTTTTCCAACATAATTCCACTCACTCTTTTACATACATAATCTGTGTTCTATGTTATAAGCTTATCAAACAATTATGAAAATCCATTTGGAAAATCATTTTTTCTAATCAACAGTTTTTTGTTACTTTTGGATACCATTCTTCTGGATATCAAAATGATAAGTGATAAGTCAATAACTGTACAAACAGGTGGCGGTGAGGAGAGATGAGTAGAAGAGAATTTTCATTTTCTTTTCGTTTTAGTTAACTCTGTTTTGTGTATCATCTGTTCAATTTTTAGGAAATCGTTGATCAAATCTTGTTAAAGATCTAAAACCCAAGGATGATTTTCAAAATTATAACATTGAATTGAACTCCTAAGCCGAGATTTGCTCGGTTTATTTTCATTGAATTTCAAAATAAATCCACTGTGATGAGGACAGTATCTTTTAGGCATTTTCTGATTCAGACATTTTCAGATAATTTTATTCAATATATAGTTTTGCTTCTCTTCTTCTAACTCAAAACGTGCTTGAAAACGTTCCATTTTTCAATTAAATTTCATTTTAACTCATTTTGAAATTTCAGTTATTTTCCCCATTGTGCAGGATCTTTATTCTATTCTGAAATATCATACGTTTCATTTTTTTAAATCGTTTCTACCACTAGTTTGATTTCAATAATTCTCGGATTTTCACTTCATTAATTGATATTTTCCAGAACACCAGTGTATTAGAATTGGTTATCTGTTTTCCTTCTGTGTTTCTTAATTCATATTTCTTCTGAACCATTGATCTTTTCTTTCAACCCAAAAAAACAATGATTTTTGAGTTCTTGAAAATCCGAAAAGCGAAAAAAAGTTCTACTTATCATCACGTTCTTCTTTGCCCACCATGTTCACATCTCTCTTGTCACACTTTTTCCTCTACAATTGATTGTCTCAAGCTCCTCTTGTTAAATTGTCGGGATAGTGTAGAGTATGTGTCAACACATGTTCAAACCATCTTCCCAACGTTATCTTTCCAAACTTTCGAATACAGAAAAAACGCGCAAAAACCAAAGATTCGAGATCTTTCTTTCCTGTCACCTAGTAGTATTTCCACGTTCTTTGTCATTACTTTAAAACATGTTTTATTTTTTCAGAAGAAACTATTCCAATTCCTCCAGTTGAACAATCGAAGGAGACAGGTAAGTTTGGAAAAGGTTACGGTATATCAATGATCTCTGAATCTTATTTATTGTTGCATGTTGTGTGTTTTGCATGATCAAATACATGATTCTTACAGATGTTTTCAGATAAAGGTTTCAGCAGGGAGTTGTTTTTTTTCTTTTTATAAAAATGGGTATCATTTTGTAAAAAAAATGGATATTTTTTTCAAAAATCATTCAAATACCCTTTCACCTTTTGAAAAAAAATATCATAGTTTTTGATTTACAGTTTCCAAAACATCTGAGAAGCAAAAAGAATTGGAAGGAAGTAAGAAAAAAGATCGGAAAGGTGATTTCCTAAATTTTTATTCATTTGTTTAATTGTATATTTTGCAGAAAGTGAAGATGGAGATGCTTCGGACCTTCAAAAAACTGATAAATATCAAAGGACCTCTTCAGGAACATCTGGTTCTTCAAACCAGTGAGTCTTTTTTTTATTTTTTTTTCGGAAATTGAATGCCGGAACAGCATTTTGAATACAAAGCATACTGTCATCTTTTTGAACAAATGTTTTTGCAGAAACGAAGAATCAACGCAGTTGAATACCACTCTATCATCCCCGGAACATCATGGTCAAACTGAAAAACAAGTTCGAAAGGGAACTCGGAAAAGTTTGACTCGAAGTCTAAACATCAAAGAATCTGATATTGATGCTGACGTCGTTGAAATCGAATATGAAGAGGAAAGTGAAGATATTCCAAATGATCCAACAACTAGTGGAAACTATGCTTTCGATAAAATTGAAGAAGAATCAGGAAAAACTACTGGAGATATGAAACTATCGGAACGAGATTCGGATTCAATGGAAATCAAGGAATTGAATAAATCAATGTCAAAGAAAGGACAGAAGGAAAGTGTTTCTACTGAAAAGATATCTGGAAAGGAAGCAGAAATAGATGAATCGGCGTTGAGTATTCAAGAATTGAATAAATCTTTAAAGAAGAAAAACCAAAAAGGAAGTGCTGAAATTGCAAAGTCTGAAAGTACGAAAACCGAAGAAGAGCAAACTGGAATGGCAATTCAAGATTTAAACAAGACTATGAGAAAGAAGGGACAGAAGGAAACTGCTGAAACGGGACTGTCTGGAAAAACCTTCGAGAAAGATCAAACTGGAATGGCTATACAAGACATGACCAAATCAATCGAAAAGAAAGGACAAAACGAATCAGTTACTAGTCAAAAATCAGATCAATCAAAAGAAAGAGAAAGTGATGAAATTTCAATTCAAGACTTGAATAAAAGTTTAAAAAAGAAGAGTGGGTCATCTGATGCAGAGAAGAACTTCGGAGACAAAAAATCTGAAAAGGATCGACTTTCGGTGAAGAATGTCAAGGCTAAGTTGGCAGGCGATGAACAATCTGGTGCAGTCTCTCGAAATTTCGGACGTGGAGTCGAAGCTGACTCTGATAGTTTTTCAATGCAATCGTTGAGCAAAAAGATGAACAAAGAAGGAGATCAAGACAATATTGAAATGAAATTAAAAGAGAATCAAAACGAATCAGACCGTTTTCCGTTGCAAGATCTTTATGAAGAACTCAAAGCAAAGGAGCAAGATGATGAAGGAGCAGAAACATCGAATGCTGATCAAAATGCTGAAAAGACATCAATGGAGGTGAAAGATGTCAAAAAACGAATGAAAAAGAAACAAGGACATGGAGCAGCAGAAGCCTCTCTTGGAGAAACAAATTGTGACAAAACTTCAATGGAAATACGAGATCTTGAATCAAATATTGGTAGCAACGATGATGTCGACGAATCATCAACTTTCAATTTTGGAGCGAAAGATCAAGAGCAGTTTTCAATGGTCATGAAAGATGTAAACAAGAAACTGGCACGACAAAATGCAGAAGAAATACAATCCGGTAAACTTATTCCTACAGCAAACGAAGAGAAAACTGGATTAGCAGTGACCGGAAAAAATAAGAAATTCAAGAAAGGTCAAGATACAGAAAGTGTCGAATTTGATGCCAAGGAGCTTGGATCTGCATCAGCTTCTGATTCGTTTGCCGAATCTACGATTCGTTCGAAAAAGTCGAAAAAAGGAGAATCAGAACAATCTGAGTCGAATGTCGATTTGATGAATCGTGATGAAACTGCACTCGCCACCACTTCTCTGGATGATGATTTGGAAAAAACAGGAAATGCAGAAGACAGTGAAGCAGAACATCTTGTAGCCTTGAAGAACAAAGAAATGACGTCTTTAGCAATGAGGAAAAAAAGAGTGAGCTTCGATTCTTCAACGAAATCGGAGTCAATTGAAGATGTAGTTCCTGAGAAGGCAAAGGAATCTGATGAGATGAGTATCACTGGAGTGAGGAAAACAATGTCACAGAAACCAGAAAAAGCTGAAATTGAGAAAAATGAAAGTCAAGATGTGAAGGAGAAGTCTTCGTTTGAAGAAAGAACATTGAGATCAAAGAAGAAATCAAAAGAAGGTCAAAATGAGAAAGTGGAGGCAAATCTTGGTGAGAAGGCAGCAGACAAAGACTCCCTTGCAATTACTGGAAAGAACAAAAAGCTTGGAAAAACTGATGTTACTGGAACAGCTGAGAAATCAATTATCACTCCTCAAAAATCGAAAGTTTCTACAAGTTTCGCTGAACAAAGTTTGACATCCGAACTTGATAAATTGATGGCCGATGAAGAAATGGCTGAATTGATGTTCGCTGAAGAAGAAAAAGCTTCGGATTTGCTCAATATTGTTCGAAAGAATCAAGAAATGAACAAAGACGAAGAGGAGCAATCAGTTTCAATTCAATCGAACTCCGAAGCAACTGGAAGCGACAGCTTGTCTACTACAAAAAAGCAGACGAACATAAAGAAATCTGGAAGAAATCAACGCGAAGAAGCTTGTTTAACTTTAGCAGGAAAAGATGCAGATGCTGTTAGTTTTGAAGAAAAAACGAAAAATATCAAAAAAGCGAAAAAGGGAGAAAAAGGATCTGAGCTCGAAGCTGTGATTGGCCAGAAGAATGCAGATGCAGTTAAGTATGCTGAAGTATCATCCGAAGATCAAGTATCGAAATCGGAGAAATCTGAAGAGGCAACTTCACAGAATGGATCAAAACATTCCAAAGTTGCTGACGGATCTGGTTATGCTGAAATTTCGAAAAACAGAAAATTCAAAAGAACCGAGCAAATTGGAGAAACTGAAGCATCATTGAAACAAACGGACAAGAAAGAACAAGAGTCTCTCTCCGTATCTGATGTCAATCCAGAATTAAGAAGATCTGGAATTGAGATTTCGGCATTCGGGCAAATCGATCTTACTGCTGAAGATGCGACAAGTTTAGCAGATATCCAAAAAGATGCTCATTTGGCAAGAGAGCAAGGAGAGAAGAAGAGTGCTTCAAAGAATTTGAAAACTGAGAAACAGACTGATTCTGACTCGCTGAGTATCGCCAATAAGGATGGATCATTTGGAAAAGGATATGATAGTGGAGAAGCATCTGCAACAGTTGAACAGCAAGGTGAAGAGAAGGTTGCAAAGAAATTGAAAGATTCTCGTTCGAAGAAAACAAAAGGAGGACTTGCGGAAACGAATATCAGCCTTGAGAATCAAGAAGATGCAGAGACGACTGAAAGAGAGTTTGAAGCAACCGGAGAAAAAGGACAAGACGCCTACAGTGAAAGCAATTTGAGTTCAAAGAAGAAGAAAACTCCAGAAGTTGCAACAGCAGAACACGATGTATCCGAAAAACAATCAGGAACTTCTTTACTTCTGACCGACGTAAATACAAGTTTGGTGAATCAAAATGAAGAGGGAAGTAAGAGAGGCGATAAGGATAGCTATAGTGAACAAGAATTGAATGTGGAAAAGAAGAAAAAACAGAAAATTGGAACTGAGAAGAGCATCGGTTCCGCACAAGAGAAAGACAGTTTGGCTGTAGCTTCATTCGGAGCAGATTTATCCAAAGATGCAGAAAAAGACGGAGTTTCTCAAGGAGCAGATGGTGATCAATACGATTCAACTTCATATTCTCAATTGAGTAGTACTCATAAGCTGACTAAACCTTCAGAAGTTATAGCTGCAACTGAATCAAAGAATCAAAAAGAAGGTGATTCATTTGCTGTTACTGAGACTGAAGCTGTTTTGAACCAAGATGATTCCGAAGAACATTCCGAACTCAATATTGGAATGGGAGCCGCAAGTGCCGAAGATAAATATTCAGAGAGCAGAAAGAAGACTTCGTTGAAGAAGAAACCAGAGAAACAACAAGTTTCCGATACACTATCTGCAATTGATGGAAGGCATGATACCACTTCATTTTCAGTTGCTGATTCTGGAGTATCATTCGATAAATCAATGGAAAATGAAATTGCCACTTCTGGAGATATAACTTCAAGCGTTTCTGCCAATGTTGACAAAAAGATCCAAAGTGATGCAAAGGCAAATTTAATTTCTAGTTTTGAAAAGTCGGACGAAGAATTGAAAACTAGCAAGAAGTTATCTGGGAAGCAGAAGAAGACCGAAAAATCGTCGTTCGCCGAGAAGAATGCTGGATTTGGCTTCTCTTCAAAAGGAGATCAAAACGATGGATCGGTTGAATCGAATCTTCAAAAGATCCATGGAACAGATTCATTGACTCTTCAAGACACCGATCTTTCATTTTCAAAACCATCGACATCCTCAGAAAATGCCCATCTCAATTTACCACAACGGGAACTGACTCTTCGTATTTGTCAAGCAGAAACTGTCGACTGGTCAGATGACTCAGAACAAGAAGAAGGAACAAGTTCAACAGCAACTGGAGAAGTCAAAAAGAAGAAGAAGTTTATCATTTCTGCAATTTCTCAAGATGGAGAATTCAGTGATGCTGAGAGTATCACTTTCGATGAAAATGGAGTTCGAGTTGAAAAAAGAAAAAGAACAAAACGAGATCCAAAAGAATATATGGGTGAGCTGTCAATGAGAATTCCCGCATTTGCAAAGAAAATGCAATATATTGGATGTATTGAAGGAGATGTTGTTATATTCACTATCAAAGTTGTATCAGATGAAGTGCCTTTGGGTGAGTTTTGATTAAAAGTTTCCGAATGTGTGAATGTATATATCATAGCTCTTTCAAATAATAATTGTTTTATTCCAGATTCGAATGTATCGAAACGATTTCCCAGTGGCTAACTTTGATAAAATGGCGTTTGAAGGATTTACAAAAGGAGCTGAACATTCATTCAATGTCACAATCAATGATATTCGGAAAATCGATGGTGGAAAACTTGTATTCGAAGCGAAAAACGATTATGGTGTGGATAAATGCACAATTCTTCTGGATGTTCGTGATTCTGGATCGTTCATCGATGATTATTCGGAAATCCATCGATCTGCAGAAATAAAAGATCCAGTTGGAGATGTTCAAGTGAAGGAAGGAGAAACTGCAACATTGACAGGAAAAGTTGATGGATATCCACTTCCAGAATTGATTTGGATCAAAAATGGAAAAGAGATTGATATGATGGTACCGTCCACAAAGTATCAATTGGATTATCATTCAGACGGAGAATTCGAAGCAAGAATTGCAAATTGTACTTTTGAAGATGATGATGACTACAGTCTTCTCGTTGAAAACTTGGCTGGAGTTGACAGTTGCAATTTCCAAGTTTTCGTTGATTGTAAAGAATATCCAGATGATGAACATTTCAATAGAAGAAGACGTCTTCAGAGAGGACGTAGAGTTGTTGAAGCATCATCAGATTCTGAATTGGATGATGCAAAGAAAAGAAAAAAGAGGAGAACAAAAAGGGTTGTAGAGAGAAGAAATCCAAATGCTCCACGGCTAACTCAACTAATTCCACCAAGATTCGATAAAATTCTATCAGATCACGATGCGATTGTTGGAGAGAATGTTATAATGATGGTAGAAACATTGGGTGAACCTGAACCTCAAGTGCGATTCTACCGAGATGGAAAATTGATTGATAATGAAAGTGGAGATAAAGTGAGTGATACAGATATAATCGAATTCAAATGTTATAACAACTTTTTGTTTTTCAGATGGAAGTTCGGCATGAAGAGGAAATGCGTAAGCATTGGTTGATTCTGAAGGACATTTGTAAAGATGAAGAGGCTGAATATGCTTGTCAAGCAATAAATGTTGCTGGAGAGGCATGGTGTTTCTCTGATGTCGTTGTCCATTTGTCCGAAGGTGTCGTTTTTGTCTGTTTTGTCTTTGTGTTTAAGTGTATTGTTTAGAAGTTGTGTGAATTATATGTAATAAGATTCAAAAGAGACAATGATATGAGTAATCTTTTCAGAGCTCACTTTAAGATTTTCCCAAGAATTTATTGTTTGCAGAGTCAAGAGACGAAGATAAATCGATTGATGTTGAGCAAATTGAAGAAAAGGTGACTCACGATGAGAAAAACGAAGTTGAAGATGAGAAATCGAAAGCAAAGACTAAGAAGAAGGTGATCAAGAAGAAAGAAAGATCTGAATCAGTTGCATCGCAAAAAGACGATACTTCTAAAGGTACTGAACAAGATCAAAATAAAGCGGATAAAGCAGAAACAAGTTTGGAAGATGCTGAAAAAACAGTTGAAACTGAAGTTTCAAAGAAATCTGATCAGAAGAAATCAACTGATGCAGAGAAGAAAACGAAAGACTTGAAAAAGGATGTTGATTCGAAACAAGAAGATGATAAAGAAAAATCTGGTGAGAAGAAGAAAGCAGAAGAAAAGACAACTGCAAAGAAACCAACTGAGAAGAAGGCGTTGAAACCAAAGAAAGAAGATGCTACTGGAAAAACCGAATCAGCTACAAAGGTTTCAGAAGATAAAAAAGAAATTTCTCAACCATCATCTTCTAAAGAAAGCACTCCACCAACTGATGGAAAGAAGAAGAAGCAGATTCCAAAAGCATTATTCATTCCAGATGAAATTAGTTCTCGTTTTGGAGATCCAAGTACAATGCATTCAGAAACTAATATCACAACGACTATTCGTGGTCGTGAAGGAAGTGCTGATGCAAAGACCCCATTGGTTGAACCACTTTCAGCAAGCGTCTCAATGAAGGTACAGTTTTGAAGAAAACATTTGAAGAAATTTCAAATGATTGTATTTGTTTCAGGTTGAAAGTGCAAAAGAAAAAGCTGAGTTTTCATTCAAACGTCGTTCTGAAACTCCGGATGACAAATCAAGAAAGAAGGAAGGACTACCACCAGTGAAAAAGTCAGATAAGAAGGTCAGTTTATTTTCATTGCATGAAATGTTCGGACACATTACTATTCCTTTCATTCAACTTTGATTTCAAATTCTTAGAATCCGAATATTTTCTTTCTTTCCCGTGATGCACGAATCACGTTCTCCTTAAGAGCACAACCTGCTCTCATTTCCCCTTTTCCCCTTCGCACAAATGCACTTTTCCCGTTTTTTTAGGACGATGCTTCCGAGGTTTCGGATAAGAAAATCGAGTCATCGGAAGAGAAAATATCTGACCACGCTGAAGTAAAACTCAAGGCTAAAACGGAAAGAAAGACCGATGAAAAGATGACCACGGAAGACACTAAAAATGAAACTCAGGCTGAAACTTCATCTGAACCTGATGCCAAGACCAAGGCTGAGATCAAGAAGGAGGCTGTGGCTGAGGCCAAAACCAAAAAAGAGGCTGATGAGAAGGCCAAGGCTGAAACTGAAGCCAAGGCCAAGAAGGACGCTGAGGCTAAAATCAAGAAGGAGGCTGACGAGAAGGTCAAGAAGGACGCTGAAGCCAAGACCAAGGCTGAAACTGAGGCCAAGGCGAAGAAGGACGCTGATGAAAAGGCCAAGAAGGACGCTGAAGCTAAGACCAAGGCTGAAACTGAGGCCAAGGCAAAGAAGGAGGCTGATGAAAAGGCCAAGGCTGAAACTGAAGCCAAGGCCAAGAAGGACGCTGAAGTCAAGACCAAGGCTGAAACTGGAGCCAAGGCCAAGAAGGAGGCTGAAGCCAAGACCAAGGCTGAAACTGAAGCCAAGGCGAAGAAGGACGCTGATGAAAAGGCCAAGAAGGACGCTGAAGCTAAGACCAAGGCTGAAACTGAGGCCAAGGCAAAGAAGGAGGCTGATGAAAAGGCCAAGAAGGACGCTGAAGCTGAGACCAAGGCTGAAACTGAGGCCAAGGCGAAGAAGGAGGGTGATGAAAAGGCCAAAAAGGACGCTGAAGCCAAGACCGAGGCTGAAACTGAAGCCAAGACCAAGAAGGACGCTGAAGCCAAGACCAAGAAGGACGCTGAAGCCAAGACCAAGGCTGAAACTGAAGCCAAGAACAAGAAGGACGCTGAAGCCAAGACCAAGAAGGACGCTGAAGCCAAGACCGAGGCTGAAACTGAAGCCAAGGCCAAGAAGGACGCTGAAGCCAAGACCAAGGCTGAAACTGAGGCCAAGGCAAAGAAGGAGGCTGATGAAAAGGCCAAGAAGGACGCTGAAGCCAAGACCAAGGCTGAAACTGAAGCCAAGGCCAAGAAGGACGCTGAAGCCAAGACCAAGGCTGAAACTGAAGCCAAGGCTAAGAAGGAGGCTGATGAGAAGGCCAAGAAGGACGCTGAGGCCAAGACCAAGGCTGAAACTGAGGCCAAGGCTAAGAAGGAGGCTGATGAGAAGGCCAAGGCTGAAACTGAAGCCAAGGCCAAGAAGGACGCTGAAGCCAAGACCAAGGCTGAAACTGAAGCCAAGGCCAAGAAGGACGCTGAAGCCAAGACCAAGGCTGAAACTGAAGCCGAGGCCAAGAAGGACGCTGAGGCCAAGACCAAGGCTGAAACTGAAGCCAAGGCTAAGAAGGAGGCTGATGAGAAGGCCAAGAAGGACGCTGAAGCCAAGACCAAGGCTGAAACTGAAGCCGAGGCCAAGAAGGACGCTGAGGCCAAGACCAAGGCTGAAACTGAAGCCAAGGCTAAGAAGGAGGCTGATGAGAAGACCAAGAAGGACGCCGAGGCCAAGACCAAGGCTGAAACTGAGGCCAAGGCCAAGAAGGACGCTGAGGCCAAGACCAAGGCTGAAACTGAAGCCAAGGCTAAGAAGGAGGCTGATGAGAAGGCCAAGAAGGACGCTGAAGCCAAGACCAAGGCTGAAACTGAGGCCAAGGCCAAGAAGGACGCTGAGGCCAAGACCAAGGCTGAAACTGAAGCCAAGGCTAAGAAGGAGGCTGATGAGAAGGCCAAGAAGGACGCTGAAGCCAAGACCAAGGCTGAAACTGAGGCCAAGGCCAAGAAGGACGCTGAAGCCAAGACCAAGGCTGAAACTGAAGCCAAGGCTAAGAAGGAGGCTGATGAGAAGACCAAGAAGGACGCTGAAGCCAAGACCAAGGCTGAAACTGAAGCCAAGGCTAAGAAGGAGGCTGATGAGAAGACCAAGAAGGACGCTGAAGCCAAGACCAAGGCTGAAACTGAAGCCAAGGCCAAGAAGGACGCTGAAGCCAAGACCAAGGTTGAGGCTGATACTAAAACCAAGGCTGAAACTGGAATTAAGGTTGCAAAGGATGCTGATGAAACTGCAAATCCTGTAGAAGAGAAGCCCAAAAAGAAATTATTGAAAAAGAAAACTGAGAAATCAGATTCTTCTATCAGCCAAAAGTCATCTGGTGATACTTCCTCTGATTTCACCATTTCTCAAGAACAACCGGCTCAAAAGATCGAACAATTCCCTGATGAGTCAACATCAGCCACTATCAAGAAAGAGAAACAGTCTATCAAAGAAACAGAGCAAGATTCAGCTACAAAGATCAAAGAGAGCGAGAAGAAGCCATCAGATGGAAAACCACCAAAACCAGATGATTCTTCTGACGTTACTCCGAAAAAACGTGTAATCAAAAAGAAAACTCAAAAGAGTGATTCAGTTGCCAGTGAAGCAAGTCTTGCTGATGTCTCTAAAATCAGTGACGATTTAGAAGAGAAGCCAAAGAAGAAGGTTCTCAAAAAGAAAACAGAAAAAGCCGATTCAGTCATCAGTGAAACATCTTCGATCGAAACCGTAAAACCCGAATCAGTTGAAGTCACAGAAAAGCCAGAACCCATCACTACAGATTCTGCTGTTGAATCTGAACCGATACATATTCAAAAGGAAGACACGGAAAAATCAGTGGAAGATTCCATTGCGAGAAGAAAATCTTCCGCTATTTTCAGTGACGACGAACAATCAATTTCAAGCAAAACTTCTTCGGAAGGTCGTCGTAGACGTCGTCGTACTGGATTTGCATCAACTTTCACTTCAGAAACTCTTGCCTTGCGTGGAGACAATGTTGAAATCGAAGTTGAACTGATTGAAGAAGAAGATAAGGTTATATGGAAGGTTAATGGAAAAGATGCAGATCTAAATCCACGGTGTCATGAAATGTCTCATACATTCTTCCGTACTTTAATCATTGATCAAGTTGACTTGATTGACTCCGGAATGGAGATCACCGCCATTTGCGGAACAGAATCGCATAAAACCGTTCTGAAGGTTGATGAACTTCCGGTTGATTTCGTCAAATTTTTACCACGTAAAACATCTGGAAAGGAAGGACAAGAAGTTACAATCTCAGTTACTCTCAATCATCCAATTGATATTAGCAAAGTGGTTTGGCTTAAAGATGGAAAACCATTGGAAATCAATAAAGATTACTCAATCGACACTGTTGGATGCTCTGTTTCGTTAACACTAAGAAGAGCAAAATATGAAGATAGTGGAAAATATACAGTTGTTTGTGATGGTATCGATTGCAGTACTCACTTGTCTATTCAAGGAAAACCGGTTTTGAAAAATGTAACGGAGAAGAAACCGGTGATCCACGTAAGTCACTTTCATTTTCCCATTTTGACCCGAAAGGTTATGCGCCTGTTCTCAGTTCACTTCATCCCAAATTGCCATCATTTTTCCCTTTGCATTTTATTTTGAATCCATATTTTCCAAGCCCGAGTCACTGCATAAGTACCCACCGCGCATTCTCCAATGTTTTTGATTGGCTTGAAATTATATTGAATTCAGGTGGATAAGGATGACCAGTTCTCGATTCATGTTCCATATGAAAGTAATCCAGAAGCAACTTTCTCAATGTCAGTTGACGGAAAAGAACTGGAATTTGATGGAAGAAGTCGTATTGATGTAGTTGATGATGGTTTGAAGTTGACAAAACGAGGAGTAAGCAAAGATGATGCTGGAGAATATGAAGTAAAGTTGAAAAACGAATTTGGAGAAGTCACACAAAAGTTCGATGTGAAGGTGAGTGAATTCAGACCCAATTATTCATTTATAACATGTTTTGCTTTAATTTTTTTCAGGTCAATGACACTCCATCTGCGCCTGGTGATGTTTCTGTCGTCAAGGCAGAAAGTGATTGTCTTCATATTGAATGGACTGCTCCAACAGAGAACAACGGAGCTGAAATCACTTCATATGTCATTGAAAAGAAGGAAAGCGGAAGAAGAAAGTTCCACAAAGTTGCCACGGTGAATGGAAAGAAGACAACACACATCGTTGATGATCTGGAAATCGAAACTCCATATATAATCAGAATTGCTGCTGTAAACAAGTTTGGAACTGGAGAGTTCATCGAGACTAAACCAGTTCAAACAGGATCTCCATTCCAAGTTCCAACTGTTGAATTCCCACCAATAATCGAGAACGTAACATCGACTTCTTGTTCGTTGAATTGGCCAAAACCAATAGATGATGGAGGTTCTCCTGTCTACGGATATGACGTATACAAGAGAGAAAATGGAGGTGACTGGCAAAAAATGAATGGAGATGAACTCATTTTCACTGAAAGTTTCAATGTGAGAGCACTTTCCTCTGGAAAAGAATACGAATTCAAAGTGGAGGCTTGTAATGAAGCCGGTCTCCGATCCAATTCTAATGTTGTTTCTGAGAAATTAACTGTTGAAGGATTGGTTCCCGAAACTATTCTGAATGTTCCAATGGTCAAAGTACTTGATAACGACAAGGTTGAAGTTACATGGAAACCCGATGGAGAAAAAGAATTCGTTGTTCAATACAAATCGGATGGATCTTCTATTTGGGCTGGTGTTGACATCGGAGAAGCTGCTGCTGCTGTTGAAGCGAAGTGTGTCATCGATGGCCTTCGAGAAGGAATTCCATACGTCTTCAGAGTTGCTGCTCGTAACCAACACGGTACTGGAGAATTCAGTGAACCAACTATTCCAATCGTTGTGCTTGCTGATGATGCTCCAAGAGTCTTGAAGGCTATTAAACCAGTCAAGATTCCAAAGAAATGTGAATTGAGGTTAGAATGTCACGCTGCGGGACATCCTGCTCCAGAATACATTTGGTACAAAGACGGAAAAGAGATTATTCCAATGGATGAGAACACTGAAATTGTAAACGAAGGATCGATGAGTGCGTTGATTATCCATGAACTTGCATCAGATGACGTTGGATTGTACAAAGTTCTCGTTGAGAACATTCATGGAACTGCAGAATCGGAAGCTGAAGTTTCTATCAGTGACGTCCGTGCTCACTTCAATTCTTCCTTCTCAGAATTGACTGAAATTGAAGAAGGTCATGATATTGAACTGACTTGTGAAGTATCAGATGAAGAAGCCGTTGTTAATTGGTACAAAGACGGAAAGAAACTTATTGCCAGTGATCGTGTTCAATTCTACGCAATGGCTCGTAAGAGAACTCTCCGAATCAAAGGATCTAAAGATGCTGACAGTGGAGTTTACAAGTGTGAAACAACTGATGGAAGAAGTCGTGCTGAAGGAGAGGTCATTGTTAACGAACAAGAACCACACATTCTTGTTGGACCACAGGATGCAATCGTCAAGGAGTTTGGAGAGACAATGGTGTTGTCTTGTGAAACTTCAAAGCCAGTTCGAAAGGTGAAGTGGTTCAAGAATGGAGTTGAAATTTGGCCACAAATGAACAAGGCAATCATGGATACTGATGGAACACATGCTACTTTGGAAATCAAAAACTTCGATAAACATGACATTGGAGCATACACTGCTTCAGTTTCCGACAAGGAGACTTCTGCACCAGCTAAACTTGCCTTCGAAGTGGCTCCAAATCTAGTAATTCCAGAAGAGATTCGTGATGGAGTTACTGTCCATGCAGGAAACGAATTCGACTTCACTGTTGATTTCAGTGGATTCCCAGCTCCTTCTATTCACATGACAAACAATGGAACTCCATTAAAGGCGATTGCTACAATTACAGAATATGATGACTCTGTGAGTGTTCGAATGAAGAATGTGACACTTGATAATTCTGGAATTGTTCGTGTTATTGCTGAAAGTCCTCTTGGTCAGTGCATCAAGGAGATCAAATTGAAGATTGTTGATAAGCCATCAGAACCACTTGACCTTCAATTCAAGGACGTCACTGAAGACAGTGTTTTCCTTTCTTGGCAACCTCCCGTGGAGACTAATGGAGCTCCTTTGACTGGATACGTGATAGAAAGGAAAGGAGTTGATAATAACCGTTGGAGACCATGTGGACAGGTCAAACCAAACAAACTCACTTTTGTTGCTGAAGATCTTTTCTGTAACCAAGTATATGGATTCAGAATTCTAGCTGTCAACGAAGTCGGAGAGTCAGAACCATGTGAAACTGTCGATGTGCTCACTTTGGAAAGCTCTGAGCCTGTTAGTGAATCATCTGAACTATTCATCCCCAAGATCGCTATTCTTGCAACACCGCAAGTGAGTGTAACTGTTGATGAAACGAAAGTAACATTGAGATGGGAAGAATGTCCAGAAACTAGTCTTTACAAGGTCGAAAGAAAGAAGGTTGGAGAACAAGAATGGTTGGAAATCGCAAACACTGATCGAAGCAAGTTTAAGGATCGTTCAATCACTGAATCTGGAGAATACACTTACCAAGTTACTGCCACAGGAATCCATGCTATTTCCAGTCCAAGTCAAGAAACAGAACCTGTAAAAGTATTGGTTCCAGGATCAGAAATGCCTGAACTGAAAACTGAAAAGAAACTTGACGCTGGAGATTCTGAATCCGAAACAACAATCTTGGCTGAGAAGTCTGTAACTAAGGATAGCAATAAAACCGAAGAAGCTCAACTATCTTCGGAGGCTGTTGCAAACGAAACTGGTGAAGAGAAAAAGCCAAAGAAGATTGTCAAGAAGAAGGTACCTGAAAACAAAGGAGAAGAGACATTACAAGAAGTAAAAGAGAAGTTAAAGAAGGGAAAAGCTGTTGAAAAGGTGCAAGATGAATCGAGAAGAGGATCTCTTCAAACTTCAGATGCTGAGTCAGTTACCACTACAACGGAAAAGAAAGGAGACGGAGAGTCTGAAAAAACAGCAAAGAAGAAATCGGATGAAAAAGCAGGAAAATCTGTAACAACTGATTCGGAAAAGACCGAAGAAGAAAAACTTGAAGCTGGAAAAGAAGATAAAGATTCAGTGGAAAAGAAAAAGAAGGTTGTGAAGAAGGTTGCAAAGAAAGGTCTTGTCAAAGCTGAAAAAACAAAAGTCGAATTGATTTCTGGAAAACCAGGAGAGATTACAGCACAAATCGCTGAAACTGGAGTTTCTGTTGAATGGAAAAAAGATGGAAAAGCTCTTGATGCTTCATACACTGTAACAAACGCCGGAGGTGTTTCAACTGTTAAAATTCCAACTGTCGATGTTAATGCATCAGGAAGCTTCACTTGCAAAGTGAAATCTTCTGAAGGAGACGAGGAAGAAGTTTCGATTGCTGTCACTGTCAAGCTTCCAGAAGTTCCAAAAGTTGAAGCTGAGCAATCTGTTGTTGAAGTGAAAGTTGGAGACTCTGCCAAACTTTCCGCTAAGATTTCGGAACCAACATCATCTGCAAACTGGACTAAAGATAACAAACCAATAAAAGAAGATGGAAACCTGAAAGCTCAAATTTCTCCAGACGGAACAGCTCAATTGACGATCTCGAAAACTGATTCAGCACATGCTGGAATCTACAAATTGAACGTTGAAAATGAAGCAGGAAAAGGAAAAGTGGAGATTGCACTTCGTATCAAAGGAGCTGCAAAAGGAGCACCAGGCATTCCCACCGGACCAATTGTCTTTGATGAGGTTACTGAGAGCACCGCAGAGTTCAGTTGGAAAGCACCAGAAAATAATGGAGGTTGTGAGATCACCGGATATAATGTGGAAAGAAAAGAAGAAAAGAACAAAGGATGGAAACAATGTGGAAAGACCAAGGAATTGAATTTCAAGGTTGACGGTTTGGAATCAGATACAGGATATGATGTGAAGGTGTCTGCAATTAACACAATGGGAACTGGTGTTGCTTTGGAAGCGAAATTGACAACACTGAAGAAGAAAGAATCTGAGAAAAAATCTGAAAAATCTGAAACAGAAGAGAAAAAATCAGAAGAAAAGAGAGAGGAAGTTTCGGACCTAAAACCAATTGGAAAACCAGAACTGATGTCTTCGACTGCCACATCAATTGTTCTGAAATGGGCATCTGAAAATGATGATGTCACTTTCACAATTCAGATGAAAGAAGCCAATTCAAAACGACCATGGTCAGTTGCCGCTAAAGATATCTCTGAATGCTCTGCAACAATTTCTCAACTCAAAGAAGGAACATCTTATCTTTTCCGTGTCATTGCTCAAAATAAATCAGGTCAAACTGTAACTTCTGAACAAAGTGAATCCATTGAATGCAAAGATACTCAAGGTAAGTAGTCATTTTATAACATTTCGGAATAATGTTTTCTTTTTTCCAGCCTCGCAAAAGCCAGTGTTCACATCTGCTCCAGCTGATTTGACAGCAATCAAAAATACAAAAAATAAAATCACAGCCGAGTTTACCGGACATCCTGCTCCAGAAGTTCACTGGTTCAAAAACAAAAAAGAGATATTCTCTGGAAAACGGCAATGGATTGAGACGGCAGCCGGTGTTACCTCATTGACCATTGGAGAAATGAGAGAAGATGATGAAGGTAAATATGTTCATTTCTAGTGGGGTTTGACATCTAGAAACCGGAAACCTTGACCCTTCAGGTTCCTGTCACTCTAAATTTGAATATTGCTTTTTCTCTTTTGTTTTTCTTTTTTCCTCTCTCGGTTTACTCATGTTTTATATTTCAGGAGAGTACAAAATAGTAGTCAAGAACACTCTTGGCTCGGCTGAACACTCATGTAAACTGTCAATGGATCAACTTCCGGAAATCAATCGTGTCGATCGATATGCCTCAACACTTGTATTCGACAAAGGGGAGACTGTTAAACTGAGACTCTCATTCTCAGGTTAGTTTATTTTCAGATTATTAGAAAAATAATTGTGTTTTGAATCAGAAATCATTCATTCATTCCCTTTTGAGAAAATAATTTTTGTATTTGATATGTGAGATGAACAACAAAATTCAGAAGATAGAGAGTAAGAGAAAGAGTGAAATATCCTAATGTCTTCTTCATGGATTTTTTTTTCTTTTGGAGCTCCCCTAGCGTGTTCTTCGTCTATGTTTTCGTATGGGATATGAGAAGGAGATAGAAGTGGATGAAGTGTGTAAAGCGGCTTTGAATCAAAAAATATGCCAAGGAAAATTGGAATCATCTTCTTTTTTTCATAGTCAGATGTCGTCAAGAGTTGGGAAAATAGATGGAAAGAAAAGTAAGAGAGTAGAAAGAGAGAGAGAAAGAAAAAGAGAGAAAGTGCACTGGAAAAGTATTCCCGTTAAAATTCTACTGGTTCTTGATGGCTAGACTCAATAGTTTCAAATGAATAAGAATTTGAGAAAATAGAAATTTATATAATAAAATAACAAAAGCACTTACACTTATGATAAAAAAGATAAGGGGGGAAAAGTTACTCGTAATATTAATCATTGAAAATATTTTGATATACTAGTCATGGGCATTGAGCATCGCCTCCAAAGCAAGTTGTTCACTGTGCTGATCAATTTTCTGTTGCTCCGCTTGCTGTTCGTCTTGAGCCACTTTAATGAAATTATCGACAATAATAGTGATAGGCAACGCAAGTACAAGTACTCCACACATAATTGCTGCTGATGCAATGATTTTTCCCACTGAAAGAAAGATACTTTTAGTTGTGAGCACTTTGAGATCAACTTACTAGTTGTAGCAGGAACTGCATCTCCATATCCTACAGTAGTCATTGTTACAATACACCACCAATAAGCTGCTGGAATACTTGTGAATGGTGTTCCTTCCTCATCTTTTTCCAAGAAATAAATCATTGTTGAAAAGAATACAACACCAGTTAAAAGTACGATTGTCATCATTTGAAGTTGTTTTTGTGATCTTTGAAGTGTCATTCCGAATGTTTGAAGTCCAGATGAAAATCTTCCAAGCTTGATAATTCTGATAACTCGAAGAACTCGAAGAATTCGAACAACCAAGAATGCCCATCTCAAATCTCTTAGTTTTCTGTCATCTACTCCACAAAGAGTGAGAAGAAGTTCCAGATAAAATGGAACAATTGCCAATAAATCGACTAGATTCAATGGTTTCAAAGCGAATCGTAGTTTTCTTGGTGCAGCAAAAAACCGTAGACAATATTCGACAGTGAAAAAGGCAATACATATCCGTTCCGTGAATACAAAAGCAGGGTGTTCCACTCTCATTTGTTCTACTTTTTGAACTACAGTAACCGTTCCATTTGGTAGTACTATTGTTTCATTATGAGGAGGCATTAGATGCGTTACCTAAAAAATGAGAATTTGATACTTTAGTTTTTTAATTTCTCACTTGAAAGTCGGGAATCGTTCCAAAAGACAGACCCATAACTGAAATTGCAACAAAAAGTGTTGATGAAAGTTCGAATGCTTTTGCCTGCATTGAAGATCCAGGCCTTTCGAGAAATGTCCACATCCGCCTTCGTAATTTTCCACACATTAATTTATCAAAAGTGGTATCATCGACCTGTAATCATTCTATACATTTTCTGATAATCATTCCGATGATATCACTTTTTCTTCTTCTTTTTCTTCCTCTCGTTTTTGTGGAATAACATCAGCACAACAAGACCCAACATGTTGATGTGATATCCTCCAAAAGTCTAGTTCACTTAGAAATGAAGCAGGACAAATCTGAAATTTCGAAATAATTTTTTTCCACTTGACTTATTTATTTATACCTCAGAAGGTCGATGCACTACTCCAGTTGCATAATATTGAAAAATAGCTTCAAATGAGGTCGGTGATCGTTGAAAGTAATAGGCATCATCCGAAGAAATGTAGGCGTCGGCGACCTGAAAAAAAGATAACAAGATGAGATAATCCTCAATCTCTTATCTCACTTTTAATCTGGCGGTGTGCGTGAGCTGGATAAAACGCGAAAGGAAAGTAGTTGACTCGGCACGAAGTATAGCATCGATTAGAATCATGAAACTTGTTCCACCGATATTTAGTTTCAAGAATTGTGGACTGCCGCTTTCAGTTGAACTGTTTGCTGTTACTTGTTGGAAACAATCAGATCCACCAGATCGAAATATATCGTCTAGAATCTGATAGTTTCGACGTTCGGCCAACGTCATCGCGTCAGTCCGACGCAGCGGGATCAGCCGCTTTTTGTGCTGTTGTGCGGCCCTGGAAACAATAGAAAAGATTAATGACTCTTCAATAGAAGATCATTGTGCACCACACCCGTAACTTCTTTGGTTTAAAGTTCAGTTTTAGTGATAGGGAAGGGTGAGACTAAAACACCAAACAACACATCAGAACAGAAAGGCATGCATGCATGAAAGGATAAAACTGATCGATAATCTGATCTTGTGTTATTTTCTTAAAAGAGTGAGAAAGCATTTCGAATATCACAACTTACCCGCTGATCATGTTTCCGGTTACCCTGTAATTATGGAATTTGAGTTGCTCCGTTGAGCCAGGGACCGTAAATGTCGCCGCAGAATTTCGATGCGCTAGAACCGCCTGCGATATTGCTATAGCCATTTCATTGAATTCAGGCGCGAAGTGAAGATTTTCAGTAGTTTTTTTTTCAGAATGTAGGTTTAGGAGAAGTTGAAAAGAGGTGTCACCTCAGCACAAGTGTGCGTGACAAGATGAGAGGTGTCAAGGATGATGAGAATTGGACTGACACATTTAAAGTGAAGCTTTTTCTTCTATTAAGATAAGAAAAAGATGAAGAAAGAAGTGAAAAAAACACTAGATAGAAGAAAAAGGAGAAGATGTGATGAGGATGCGTGACGTGAATCTATGATGAAGTTAGAAGTTTCCGGTAGAATCTGATTCAAATAGAAACTTACTGTCCATTGTAGGCGAGAGCCGAGTAAGAAATACTAGCACATGCCATTGTGGCAGCTGAGGCTGTTCCGTCTTCGGAACACCAATTGATAAATAGCAGGTGATAGAAAGGACCTTCTAGTTTTTCACTTTTATGATCAGTGGCAGCTGGGATGGGGGCTCTTCCTCAGGGAGCAGGTGTGAAGATATGAAGAATCGACACGAAGAGTGAAATAGAGAGAGAGAGAGAGAGTTTGACAGCAGGTGGCCAAATTGACGCCTTGCCTTCCTTTTCTTCGTCGCGTGGGAAACCGCGCTCGGCGCTCAAAGCTTACCGGAGCCGCCGATACTTAGAGGAAAAAGATATGCAGGTGTGAGAGATACGGACGAAGGAATTATGTCTTTTCCTCTCTCTCTTGTAAATCCACAGCTACATATATGTGTATTAGCCACCAAATATGAGCGAGTCGAAGACGACAAACCAAGACGGCGAAGGCGAAAAGCAACTAAATTTGTGGTCTTGGTCTCGTTTTCCCTTTTTTGCCCGGCATCCATTTTATCCACTTACTAGAAAAGGGAAGACGAAAAGCAACATGATTGATTTACGGTGATGACTCTCAAGACTCTCTTAAACTGGAAATTCCAGAATATAAGATGAACTAAAAAGAGACTGAAGGGATTCAAGAACAGAAAAAGATATTGAGAAAACCAGGATTCTTCTTTGAATTGTGTCGTTTCTTTCATTCAATCAATCGCAAAACCAAAAAACATATGTTTTCAATTGCAATGGAAAAATGCTCTTATTCTCGCCTCGCCAATGAACGAACAGAACGCCATCAGAGAAATTGAAAGCGAAAAAATCGTGTATAAACTTCTAAGAGTCCGCACGTAAAATTGTGTAGGAGCAAAAGTAAATATGTGATAGGGACCGAAGGGATGATCTGATGGTTAGGTAAGGTACACTTGTAGGTTTACATTGTGAAAATGATAGGTATTGTTTGCTTGAGAAGACAAAAGAGACAAATGTGAGGAGAAGAATGTTGAGAGAGTGACAAAAAGAGATGACGCTGGAAGAGTGATTTGACACAGTTCGATCCTGATCAGCCCCCTTCATTCCTCTATCAGGCGCACAATAACTAATGCTAGATTGTACTGAGAGGAGCAACCGATTTATTGTTTTTGGATAATGTTTCAGATATCGCAGTCTAAAATTAAATTAAAATAATCTTGATATCTGAATTATTGGTTGACCATTTTTCTAGTTGAAAACGGATACTGAAACCAGTTGGTTCTACGGAAACTGTTTTATTGTAAACTAGTATGTTTAAAAGCTTTTAACCCTTTTTCTTGAACACCACAATTTACCTTGGAATCGGTTCAAGAAACATTTTTATATGCAGCGGTACATGCAATATTATTAAAGTGAATACTTCTATAATTCGTATAGCAACTAAAAAAAGAAGCGTGATGTTCAATAATGTTCAGCAATTCTATCTACTGAGTATTTTCGTAAAAAATAACCGGTACCTACCTAGGCTGTGCCATTTTCATTTTTATTTCACCGGAATAATTCGAACACCAGAACAATAATCGAAAAGTCAAACTTTTCTCTTTAGCAGGTCGCTTTTTTGTTTTGCTCCTTGCATATGGACCCGTTTAGCACCTCTTCAACCCCAAGTCTCCATCTCTGTGTAACCTCAAGCCTACTCGATTATAAATTTCTTCCACTAGACCGATTCTAGATATTTCTCACTAGCAAAGATCGGAAAAAGAGAACCCAGCAAAAAAAAACAGAATGAGGGTGGCGAAATTTGAGGAAAATTCAAATTATTGCTGTGGCTGTTTTCTAGAAGAATCATTTGACCCAATGTGAGTACCCACTTGAAGCATTGCCTCTTTTTGGTATTTATACCAATGGAAAAAAAAAGAAAAAAGTAGTATTGAGTTAAAAAGTTCCTATTTCTTTTTCTTCCGATCTTTGCTCCCTTTTCGAGACAGTAAGAACGATAGAAAATGAGAAAAAAACACAACACGGTGGGAGGGAAAGCCTGAGTTGAACTCTGCCAACATAATCATTTAAGCATACAACAAAATGAAGGTCTCTTTCGGTCTTTTGCTTGCAAGTAGCTGATTATTTATCAAATTCTTTAATGAAACTTACACAGAAAAAATTGAGTCCATTCAGTGGGGATCAACATTTCAAATTACATAGACTTGAGAAAGGTCGAACTTTCCTAAACAGTTTGTGAACAGGGAAATAACTAGTCAACACAGAAATTGAAGATGTAGGACATAGTGCGTCTGAAGATGTTTAGGAGGAAGAAGGGGTCGCCCCCAAAGAAAAAAGAATGAGGATTTCATATGGATGAACGGCTGCCAATTGTTGCTAACAAGCTCTTAAACATTAAGACTTTTGCCAATTCCGCTTTCATTTCTCTAGCATTTTGGTTAGATTGGGGTCAAGATCAAAATCGGAAAAGTTGCAAGATCTGTGTGCAAGATAGATAGCCAATGAGCAAACAATGTTGTAAGTTAAATTTAGATTACAAAAAAACTTATGTCATTTTTCCTTTATCAGTTTAGTAAAGTCTTCAATCATTGAATCAATCATGGAAGGTATAAATATGAGATTTAACTGTTTCTGATTAGAAAAAGGACTTCCGATGAATACGATTTTCATTTTATTCAATTTTCGTAGCTCCTAAGATCAGATAGTTGTTTGAAAATTAGACATAAGTGAAGATACATTAACAGACACCAAAACATCCTAAAGTGCCAAGTGATGATAAGATTTGTTCTGCTTTTTCCCATCCGGATGGGCGGAAATGAGCTCTCGTAAGTGAAAGTCTCGGAATAAGAGAGTGCAGAGTACTCTTCTCATTGAGTCCCGTACTGTCTCCTATTTGCTATGCTGTTGTCCTCCTCCTCCTTCCATTCGGTTGCTTCTTGCTTCTGCTATTCCTACCTGAGGAATAGGTAGCCAGAGAAAAAGATAGACTATCCATCGTTGCGCAAAAGTTACATTTCTAGAGACGTCTGGTACATAAACTATAGGGTCAAAGATCTAATGAGAAGGTTAAAGTCTCAAATGGAACGGTTGGAAATGATAGTAAACAGAAAAAATCAAGTGTGATACATAGGGAAAATCAGATTTTTCGGGATGGCAGACAATCGGAATGAAGGAATGAGAATATATTCGTTTTCTCTCTCTCCCAGTCTGAACAGAATAATGTAATGGGAGTAAGTGTCCCTTGGGATGACAGTCTAGAACTTTCTTCTAACTCTTTTTTTTTTCGTCTTCCTATATTTTCCTTTTCACTTACTCCTCTTCATCGAAGGTGCCGATACTTGAATGTTGATGATGATGATGATGGTTTTGAAGATGTGGATGATGATGGTTGATAGAAGTAGTACGAGAAGCACGTATCATTTAGAAGTGAACTGATAATTTAAATGAAGTTAGTTGGCATAAGTTAGAGAATTAGATAATTACGAATCGGATGTGACAGTAAAAAACGTTTTGAATAACTTTTCAAATACATTTTCATCAATAACTTGTTAGAATAGAATTAGTTAGAATCTCGCTGTCAAAATTTCATGTGAGTTATAATCCAGAAAATCAAAAAATATAAAAACTAAATGTGTTCTATGAGTAAAGAATGAGATTTATGACTTCGGCGTGGATCTTTATAAAATTTGTCTAGTATCAAATTACGAGCTCCAAATATTCACTCTTTCACAAATTCACTATTAAAGCACTTGAGAAAAAGCTCATTGCACTATTTCATGCTTTAAATGAATATTGAAAGATATTACTAAAAGTCTTCCGGATACATAGAATGATGTGATCAGGAAGTTTTAGTGAAGGCAAATCAAACTTTCATATAAGCACCGCCTTCAGTTACTTGCTCTATAAGTTTTTGCATGAAGCTTAGAAATCTTGATGTCAGGGTTTAATATCAAAAAAGGTACCCATCGCGTGTCACATAGATCTTCAAACGATAACTCAGAGAAGTTGAAATGCTCAGGGAACAAGAGTTAGATGGGATACGGTAGCTGAGAACATGTGTATTCGAAAACATCAATTCTAACTTTTGGAAGTTTTTCCTTTCCAAATGGGTTTTCAAATGCTAATCATTTGTCAACAATGGAGAAAACAGACTAAGTGGAAAAATTGGCTTTAACATAGTCAGAAAACATTTTTGAAAAAAAAGAAAGAGGCCTGACTTTCGTCGGAATAACCTTTTCTCCAATAAAAAGTGGACCTGACCAAGTCTCACATATTTTCAATCAAATTTACATAAATTATCTTTATTCACACATTTCTTTTGTTGCTTTTTCGATGGTTCCTCTTCTATTTTTTGTCACATTTTCTTTGGAAAAGAATTCTGGAAAAGGTTGTCACCCCATAAAACGATGCGCTCTCACGCTGATGTCGTAAGAGTAGAAGCACGATGGGTTTTCCGGGATTAGGTCCATTTGCTCAAAAAGTGATTACACTGACGAGAAGAACAAGTCGTAAGATGACAGAATTGAAGAAGAAGAAAAGGAGATGACTTCTTCATTTCTTTGATTGAGACCGCCTTTCAAAAGATGGTGTTGGAATTGGTTGACCTCTTTTTTCGAACAGAAAAGAACAAGAATTCTTCCATTTCCAAAAATAGTCTTAGAATTTCTTGAACCGTGCTTTTTCGCTGATTTCCAGAATCACTCATTGTTTTTTACGGATTCAAATATAAGATATCAAGAGAAATGCAACATGAAGTTTGATGTTTTATAGGGATATTGAATTATAATTTGATTGATGTCTCAAGAATTTCTCATAAATCATAAAGAATATTTATTTGATAAGTGACACCTGGCCTTATCTCCGACTAAATCAAACTTCCGAATTTAGATGACGAGTGAATTTTTCTGTTTGTGTGTGACGGTGAGATCAGGGATTGACTTGGATACCCGATACCCATTCTTATCTATTCTGGGATGGTCCTCCACCCTCCGATTCCCACCAATTCAGAAATAAGGACGTATGAAGAAGAAGAAGAAAAAGAAGGCGTCATCATCTTCTTTTCCTTCTTCTTCTTCTACTTATTCTCATCATTTTCATCTTCTTTTTCCTTATTCTAGATTTCGATACGCTCCTCACTCATAATACAAATAATAAAATACTTGAAGCTGTTGCTCTTCTACTACTACAGCTCCAATTATGGATTATGTTAGCTTTTTTCCAGTAAAGCTGAAGCTCAGGGAGCACCACTTTGTTGTTTTTTGTTCTGTTCGAAGGGTTCCTATGAGACTAAACGAAACAGATAGGAAGGAAAACAAGTTGGCTTAATCTGAGTTACATTGTTCAGAAAAAAAACATAAGCGAGACAAAAAAAAAGACTGAAAACGAAAAGAGCAGCTGAATAGAGATGGAGAAGAGTTTTGTTTGGGGTAGTAAATGTGGTAAATGCATTTGACAGAAACGATAATTGGTGTGTGAAAACGAGGAAATAGAAAGACAAAAAGAGTGAAGATGAGCAAAAAAGTGGACCTGAAGACATGACAAAAAAACAAAAAAGAGTTGAATGAATGAGGCGCCGCGCTAGAAGATGTACTCAAAGATTCATAGACTTACATGGTCGGCATTGTTTTACTGATTAGATGGCAGACTCAATGGTCTACTTGTTCTGATTTGTTACAGTAGTTTATAGAAAAAAATATGAATGCTAGGTAGTGGTTGTAGTAGTCATCCGGAGACGATGTCGGTCATCAATCAACACCAACTTGTCAAGTAGTCTTGTATGTTTTTCTTCTTTTTTCTTCTTTTTCTGCTTCGACTTCTTCAACTTCGTAGTCGTCGTCGTCGTCGTTTTCGTCAGGTGATGGATGAATAAATGAGTTCGATGTGCGTGTAAAAATGCTCCAGGATCTGATGAGTTGGTGGTGTTGGAAACGAATGGCTCCCGGAGAAAAGAAGGAGGAGGAGTAGGAAAGAAGACGTAGGAAATCGACGAAGACGACGTGTCTTTCTTCTCACCACCACCACCGCCACCAGTGCGACCGGGAGAGGAGAGGAAGAAGAAGAAGCAAAAGAAGAGGAAAGCCACGCCTTCCCTTTTCGTTTTTCTTAGGAAAAGAAGAAGATTTTGAAAAAGATGAGGTCCCGGGGCAAAGTCCCAAGAATGAAGGAAAGATGTTTTAGAGATTTAAAAATCAGAATTTTTGTCCGGTTTTGGACATGTGAGTGTGTGGACGCTCGCGCTAGCAATAAGATTATCTTCCTAGGTTATTTGGAGCAAGAATGGCTAGGACATGTGAACTTCTTTAAAAGGGGAACTCACCTCATTTTATTCAAAAGATCTCGAGTTTTTGAGACTTTTCAGACAATTCTAATCGTTAGAAAATACAAAATGAGTGAGGTGAAAATGGCTGAGCTTCATATTCAATTTATCCATTTCACCTGCTCTCTTACGTAATAAACACGAGTAAATTGAAAAGTTTCAGTTCTCACCTTGATGAGTGCATGTCCTTTTTTGTAACAGTTAATCAATATTCTTTTATATCCTGGAAAAAAACGGAATAGATGAAAAAGAAAAAGGAAGAAGGAGGAGGAGGATAGGGTCCATTAAATTAAAGGGAATGAATGAATGAGATGAGATGAAAAAGGATTTGACAATAGAGAAAATGTCATGGATACAAATGGAATATAAAGAAGTGACTGAACTATGACTTTCCAGTTTAAAATAGAAATCGGAACTCGAAATGCTTTATTTCAGGTCGTCCACAACCGGAAGTGATCTGGATCGATAACAATGGGAAGGTTATTGAAGAATCAAGAAAAATGAAGGTAAGGACACATCCTGATAAAACTGAACATGTACAAGTGTTTTTGAAGATTTCACTTTCCGGTGAATTATTGTGGATAACCATTCCACAAAACGTGATGCAAAGTATATTTTAATATATGAAAGAACCTAAAAAATTTCAAAATGTTTTTATAGCCTGTAGGGTGATGTACTGTCAAAATCGTGAAGCAAAGAGCTTCTGAAAACTGACACGTTTCTATCAATTTATAAAGTCATAAAACGTAGTTGCTTGATTCGTTACGAAAAACTACTTGACTCGTTGAACTTTCAAATTTCAAATAATTCTATTTTTATCATTAAAAACAGAAAAAAACGTTTGTGGCACAGACCAAGTTTAGAATTACCGTGCCACACGTTCTGAATTGTGATTTTCTAGATTGGATTTTTGATTAAAAACAAATATTTTCCTTCCCTCAAAATCTGCTTTCTCAAGTTTCGGCATGAATTCAAGAGAAAAGAATTTAGCTAAAAGGTTCTAAAGTCAATTTGAAAACGGATCTGACGAAAGTTCCTTCTGTTGAAAATATATAAATTTCTATCGTGAAGGCCCCCTAGTCTAGAGACTTTCAAGTGGTGCCCAACCTTCTAGTGGCAATTTATGCACCTGGTCGCTTGATTTTCTTCGACGTCTTTGCTGCGGAATACTTTATGGACCGCGTATTTTATGATCTGCCAAAAACATAGGACCACAATATGAAAATATAAAATTTGAACATCGAGAATTTGAAATGCGCATTTAGGCTCCTTTTTTCTGAATTCTAGATTGAAACGCTGGGAAATGAACATTCCGAATGGAAGAATCTGAGAAGGAGCATCTCGTATGAACAGAAAAAATGAGAGTTATAAACATAAAAGTATAAGTTTTGGGTGACAAAAGGAAAACAAAAAAAAAGAGTTGGTTTAATTTGATGGACATTCGAGAAAGAAAGAGTCAATGTTAATGAAGTGAGAGAAAGAGAAAGACGTCTCTTATGTCTTATTATCTTTGGGATGCTAAAGCTAAATGAGACATTCCTTTCTCTCAATTCAGCCACAACCCTTCTTTTATTGGCATAATGTGAATTATTCTCATATCTATATATTATGGTTCGACAGATCGAAAAGACTGCTCTCAACACTGTACTCACTATCAATGGAATCGATTCGAACGATCAAGGAGAATTTGCTTTGAAGATCAAAAACCGTTGTGGAGAGGATAAATACGCCATCGGAATTCAGGTACGTTTTAGATCATATGAAATTTTAAGAGAAGCGAATTCATGAATAGAACAAGTATCAAACTATTGAGGCTTCGCTAAAGTTCGTGAAGCGGTTCTTGTGAAGTTTCATTTCTCAAATAATGCTAAATTCTTACCAATTCTTCATATAAATCCTCAATTTCGAACAGAGTTTGAATGATTGGAAATTAAGATAATAAGAATCAGGTCTAGTTCAGCGAGTTTTAAAGGGGGAAAACAAAATATGAAAGAAAATTATGTGAATGAAATGTGATCCGATCATACTCATACAACCACTACCACCACTTATTATGCACTTTTATTGCGAGCTTCGATTCATCGTTCATTCCAAATGGATCATTCCAAAATCTTTTCAAAAAACTATGCTATTCGAAAAATTTCTTACCATTCTCCACCGGCTCCCACCATGGTGTTGTTACCCTGAAAAAATATGAAGATGAGTTTCACGAAATTCCGTGTTTTTTTAATTGATTTAATTGTCGGAATTCAACTTTCGATCAGGAGTTTCAGTGAAAAAAACAGAACTTTCAACTTCTAAAGATTTTCCATTGTTTCTTTTTTCTCCGTCTTCATCTTTTTTTTGTTTCTCACACTCAAATTAGATTTTCGAAAACTCATCCTAACCTTTAGGCATTTGAGGACTCCTTATACAAACTTAATGGTATTCAAAGATCTTGACTTTGTAGACTTTGAAAACCGTTCAGTTGAAAACTTATTTTTCTTTTCGCCTTAACTGTTACTTTGTCCACTAAAGTTCCTAATTTGTTTCACTGAATGGAAATCCCTGGAAGACTTTTCAAGTTTCTTTTTACTTGTGCCAATCATTTGGATCTCATCGAGAAATCATGTTGACACAACACAAAGTTGTAGTAATCATCAGTAATCACTTGTTTTGTGTTGACTCAACCGCTTTTATCGCTTTTCAAAGAGTTATATGACCTACCGTCGGAATCACCATTGATCAGGAGTTTATCTTGAAAGTAGTGTCAAAATGAACAATATTTCTTCGTAGATTTTAGAAGTGGAACAAGTAGGGTCTGAAAAATGTGAATGGGGAAAAAAGAAAAAAAAAGAAAGTTTGTTATCGTCTCAAGAAGAGGAAAAAAGGGACGGAGTAAATTCGATGGGGGCGATTGGAAGTAAGCCAATTCGGAATACTTTGTGCAAATTGGAGAGAGCGGCCCAAAAAACCAGCTCCACCCCCCTCTCTCTCTCTTTATTTCTTTATTCTCTCTCTCCCCATCTTGGCACCCTTCTTTTTTTTTCATCGATGTGCGAATTTCTTCGCAAACTTCATTTGTTGGTATTGTGAGATAATGAAAACGAAGAGAGAAGGAATAGAAATTGATACGAAACAACAAAAAAAGAACGGCAATAACTGTTTCTCTTTGTAGGTCACCGATCGTCCGGCCCCACCTGGAAAACCAGCAGTTGAAGATCAGAATCTTGATTCAGTTAGACTCAGATGGGCGGCCCCAACAAATGATGGAGGATCTCCTGTTCGAAATTACACTGTGGAAATGTGCACGGTAAGTGAATAGTCTCGATCTCATTCATGAAAATTATGCAGAAGTTTCGGATGTATAAAAAAAGAAGGAGTGTGTCTCTTTTGAATAAAAAATTGAACGGTTGCGAAGCAGTGGTCGTATAGAACATATTCTTTATTCTCTCGTATCTATGAGCAACGAAACCATGAATCGACTTTATTTCAGGAAAAGAGCAAAACATGGACAAAGGCAGAAGTTACCAAGCAAGCGTTCATCACTCTTTTCAATTTGGTACCTGGAGAAAGTTACACTTTCCGTGTACGTGCAGATAACACATTCGGTCAATCTGACCCATCAGAGGAATCGGAAGTCGTATTTGTGAAAGATGTGAGCAGAGTTGTTGAAGAACCTAAGAAGAAAGAAGTCAAAGTGAAAGAACAAGAATCCGTGGACTACGAAAAAGTAGCAAAGGAAACTGGACCATCGGAATACAAAACAATCGATATTCATCGACTTCCAAATGATCTTCAGGCTAAGTATATCATTCACGAAGAACTTGGAAAAGGAGCATATGGAACCGTTTACCGTGCAACGGAAAAAGCAACTGGAAAGACTTGGGCTGCCAAAATGGTTCAAGTAAGACCAGGAGTGAAGAAAGAGAATGTAATCCATGAAATTTCAATGATGAATCAACTTCATCATGAAAAACTTTTGAATCTTTATGAAGCATTTGACATGGGAAATGAAATGTGGCTCATTGAAGAGTTTGTTTCTGGAGGTGAACTTTTTGAGAAGATTTTGGAAGATGATTCATTGATGAGCGAAGAAGAAGTACGCGATTACATGCATCAAATCCTTCTTGGAGTGTCTCACATGCACAAGAATCAGATTGTACATTTGGATTTGAAACCAGAAAACATTTTACTCAAAGCCAAAAACTCAACAGATCTCAAAATCATTGACTTTGGACTTGCTCGAAAACTTGATCCCAAAAAGAGTGTCAAACTACTTTTTGGAACTCCAGAATTCTGTGCTCCAGAAGTTGTGAATTATCAACCAGTTGGACTTTCAACAGACATGTGGACCGTTGGAGTCATCTCATATGTACTTCTATCTGGTTTGTCTCCATTCCTCGGGGACAGCGACGAGGACACTCTTGCTAACGTTTCGGCTGCTGATTGGGACTTTGATGACCCGAGTTGGGATGACGTTTCTGATTTAGCAAAAGATTTCATTTGTCGCTTGATGATCAAGGATAAGAGGAAGAGAATGTCGGTTCAAGATGCGTTGAGACATCCATGGATTACTGTAAGTGTTTAGTGTTGTGATATGTGTTGTTTATGTGGTTGTGTTCAGGGTCCGTTACTGTCTGCGTTCAATGATTTGTCCGAATATGTTAAGGTATTGTCGATTAACATGTGTTTTCAGTTTAGAATAATAGTTATTAATTACTTGTAAAACATTTTAAATTATCATTTACAGAAGATGCAACCCAAGCCAGACAAAAGTGGTGTTCCAGCAAGACAAAAGAGAAACTTCTTGTCTCTCAAGAGATGAATCTGATGACCTCCTTCCGATTGGACGTCTTGCCAAACGAGGAGCCATTTTCAGAAGACTCACAATGGATGGAGTATTCGAAAGAAATATTGCATTCGGTAATTACTGGTTTTGATTTTTTCAGTCCACAATAACATTTAATTTTAGATACTGATGCTGCACCAAGTGTCAAGAAGCAACTTGAAGATATTGTTGCAAACGTTGGAGACCTAATTGCGACTCTTTCATGTGATGTCGATGGAGTTCCAAGTCCAAAGGTTCAGTGGTACAAGGATGACAAAGAGTTAACAGTACCATCCATGAAATACGACTCTTTCTACAATGAAGGACTTGCTGAACTTACTGTCAAGAACATTGTTGAATCAGATGCTGGAAAGTATACATGCAGAGCAACAAATGATCTAGGAAGTATTATGACTCACGCTAAATTGTCTGTCAAATCGGATGATAAGAAAAAGAAGAAGGCTGAAACATCACCAGCTGTCATTGAGAAGAAAAAAGATCGTAAGACGTCAAAGGTTGTAGTCGTCGAAGAACTGATCGATATGCCACCAAACTTCCATCATTTATTGCAAGATGATGAAGCTAAAATTGGAGAACCGAAGATCCTTGTGGTCACAAACACTACTCTTCCAGAACCAACCGTTGAGTGGTATCACAATGGAGAACATATCAGTATCAATGACAGTAACTACCTCCGGAAACATGACAAAGGACGGTATGAACTTCATATTCTCAGTGTTGATGCTACAGATGAAGGAAAGTGGAAAGCTGTTGGAAAGAATGCATTTGGTGAATGTGAAAGTGAAGCTAAACTAACTGTTGTCATTCCTGACGGACAATTCGCTCCATCATTCGGAAAACAACTCAACGATGTCAAATGTTCTGAATCTGATATTCTGAAGTTGGAAGTTAACATAAAAGCAAATCCTGCTCCAGAAATCAACTGGTTCCGTAATGAATCTGAAATCGAACATTCACAAAGACACAGACTTCAATTCGACGATGGAAGTGGAAATTATTCTCTGACTATCATTGACGCATACGCAGAAGATAGTGGAGAATACAAGTGTGTAGCAAAGAACAAGATTGGAAAAGCACACACAGTTTGTTGTGTTCGAATTGAAGAATTGTTGGCAAAGAGAAGTAAAAAGATTGATGGTTCAAAGGCTCCACGATTCAGAATGCAACTTCCGACCCCAAGAGAAGTACCACAAGGATCTGATCTCACTTTAGTGTGCTCTGTTTCGGGAACACCACATCCAAACATCAGATGGACAAAGGACGATCAACCAATTGATATGAGCAACAAACAAGTTAGACATGAAAACGGAGTTTGTACTCTTCACATCATCGGAGCAAGAGATGAAGATCAAGGACGCTATGTTTGTGAAGCTGAGAACATTCACGGAGTCGCTCAAAGTTTTTCTGTTGTTGAAATCAAGGAAGCTATTGACAAGGATCATGTGAAACCGAAGTTCTTGGAACCACTCGTCAACTGTTCAACATGTGAAGGAAATGAAATTGTTCTCGAGTGCTGTGTAACTGGAAAACCAATTCCGACTATTACTTGGTACAAAGACGGACTCAAGCTAATCATCGAAAACAGAATGCTTCAATATACCGATCGTAAAGGAGTGTCAAGATTGAATATCATGAATGTTGTTATGGATGATGCTGGAGAGTATACTTGTGAAGCTGTCAACTCCCTCGGAAAAGATTTCACTCATTGTACTGTCAAAGTTGTCGATATGGGATTAGCAAAGACAAGATTGACACCGGTTAGAAGCCGAAGCAGAAGTCGTAGCAGATCCCCATCAGTTCTAGGAGGAGAAATTCAACGTCCTCCAGTTGTCACTAGACCACTTGCTGATGCTACAGTCACTGAAGGAAATCGTGAACTTCTTGAAGTTGAAGTTGATGGATTCCCAACACCCACAATCGAATGGTATCACGATGGAAAACTTGTTGCTGAAAGTCGGACTCTAAGAACTTACTTCGATGGGCGTGTCGCATTCTTGAAAATTTATGAAGCGCACGAGGAGCACAATGGACAGTACGTGTGCAAGGTCAGCAATAAGTTGGGTTCTGTCGAGACAAGAGCTTGTGTTGTTGTCGAAGCTCCAGATGCAGCTGAGCACGTCACCCAGATGCCGACGTTCGTCAAAAAGTTGCAAGACGTTGTTTTGAAGACTGCTGGAGAGACTGCCACGTTCACATGTCAGTCATACGCTAATCCAGCCGCCCAAGTAGTATGGCTACACAATGGAAAGGCGTTGCAGCAGACGAAGAGCAATTATAAGACACGGCTGTTCGACGACAACACTGCGACGCTTGTCATTGAGAACGTCACCGATGAGCTATGTGGAACATACACAGCCGTTGCCACCAATCAGTTTGGAGATGTTCATACTTCTGCACAACTCACTATTACTGGTTCCGAAACGAAGAAAGTCGCCACCTCACTGCCCTACTTTATTATTGAACCAAAACCCAAAATCAATGTGGTTGAAGGCTCAACACTTTCTATTCAAGCCGACTTGAATGGCTCACCTACACCGGAAGTGGTTTGGTTGAAGGATAATAGCGAGCTCGTTGAAAACGATCGCATTCAGATTAAGTGCGATGGAGTCAATTATCAACTTGTGGTACGTGACGTTGGACTAGAAGACGAGGGAACTTATACGATTACTGCTGAGAACGAAAAAGGAAAAGTCAGGCAAAACACTGAAGTTTTAATCACAAAATCTAAGGATGTGAAGGACAAGAAGGGAAAGAAAGTAGAGAAAAAGGACGAAGATAAGAAGAAACCTAGTCGTCCAGGACTTCCAAGACCTTCCGGTGCCTCAAAAACCGAACAGATAACAATTGCATTCGATGCTCCTTCTGAAGGTCCAGCTGATAGTTATGATGTCGAAAGAAGATGTCCAGATCAGCGTGACTGGGTCAAATGTGGATCTACAAAGTCTCTTGAATTTGAAGTCTCAGGATTGACTCCAAACACAGAGTACATGTTCCGAGTGGCCGGAAAAAACAAGCAAGGACTTGGTGAATGGGCTGAGATGACAACAACACTGAAGACTGCTCCAATAGGACAAGCTCCTCAATTCACTATTGTTCCACAACAGAAACTTGTTATCAACCGTGATGATGAATTTGAAATAGCCGTTGAATTCAGCGGAACTCCAGCTCCTTCTGTCAAATGGTACAAAGAAAATCTTCAAATTGTGCCAGATGACAAAATGAATATTACAACAACACCCACTTCTTCAATTCTCAATTTGAAGTCCCAAGAAGAAAATGGATCTTTGACTTGCTTCATTGAAAATGAACTTGGACAAGCCTCCACTTCCTGTCAAATCAATGTTTTCAACCGCGCCGCTTCATTGCATTCAACTCCAGATCACTCTTTGGAGCGTAATTTGGTTCCAACTGTACAAAAACAATTGAACAATGAAAGTGCTCAAGCTGGACAACAAATCATGTTGACTTGTCGTATCAGTTCAAGATCTGAGAGTACAATTGCTTGGTTCAAGGATGATGAACGTATTGAATCAGCCGGGAGGTACGAACTTTCGAGTGATAAAAAATCAAATCACAAACTCGTTTGCCACGCAGTTCAGTCTCAAGATACCGGAAAGTACAGATGTGTTGTAACAAACAAATACGGATATGCTGAAAGTGAGTGCAGTGTTACAATCGAAGATGTAACTAAATTCATTGCTCCATCCTTTTCTTCTACTCTTTCTGATGCCACTGCAATGCTTGGTCATAATATCACTTTGGAATGCAAAGTTGAAGGATTCCCAGCTCCCGAAATCAGCTGGACAAAAGATGGAGAACGAATTTCGACAACAAGAAGAATTCGTCAAACACAAGAAGAGAATGGAATTTGCAAGTTACTTATTTCCAAAGCTGAATCAGATGACATGGGAGTTTATGTTTGCTCTGCTACGAGTGTATCTGGAGTTGACTCTACATCTAGTATGGTCATGATTGCTAAAACAACAGGAACTGATTCTCATCTTGTCATTGCTCAAACTCTTGATGATAAACAGGAGAAACCTAGATTCATCAGAGCTCCTCCGTCTCTTATTGAAGTCAACGAAAGTGGACAGTTTACACTTATTGCGAAAGCAGTAGGAGAACCAAAACCGACAGTCACGTGGCTGAAAGACGGAAGAGAAATCCTTCGAACCAATCGAATTTACCATCATTTTGTTACTGGAGATGGCGAAAGTCATTTGATTGCTGAGTGTGTCGTCTCCAAAACTTCTGGTATTTTTAGCTGCAAAGCTGAAAATTCGCATGGCACTGTCATCGCCGAAACTCAAGTAATCGTTCAAAAAATGAAGCAGACCAGTGAGCTGGCGAACTTCGCTCCAAAGTTTACCATTCCTCTAACTGACATGGGAATTGTCAATGGACATCCGACTACTTTAAGCTGCAATGTAACCGGATCTCCTGAGCCAACTCTCGAATGGATTTATATCGATGACTCTGGAAACAAAACCAACTTGACAAGCTCTACAACTAGCTGGACAGAATGCCGTTTTGGAAAAGTTGCAGAGCTGAAATCTGAGCGTGTGATGAGAGAGCAACGTGGAACATATCAATGTATTGCTACCAATTCATCTGGACAAGCAACAACACAATGTTATCTTCTTGTTGGTGAACTTTCTGATGAACCAGCAGGACCGCCACGTTTTGTGAAGTGTCTTCAAGATACATGGACACCGCTCAAAGAATCCATCGAATTCACTGTTGAACTCGCTGGTTTCCCAACACCAGACTTGACATGGTATCACAACGAAAAGAAAGTCATCGAAGGGAAAGATGTCAAGATTAATTTCCCTTCAGACACCTCGAGTGTCCTATCTATCAAGAATGTTTCTTTGGCCAATCTCGGAATGTATTATGTAGAAGCATCCAATATCCACGGTGTGCTGCGAACCGCGGGAAGATTGAATGTTTCTGACGAAAGAAGAAAAGCCGAACCACCACAATTCAAACATGTTCTGGAGCCAGTACTTGCCGTTCAACCCAAAGTTGCATTCTCTGAAGAACATCCAAGAGTATCATCTTCTGCTGCCACGGCAAGAGTCAAAAAGGGAGCTGCGCCCATGTTCTTGCAAGGCCTTGAAGATATGGATCTTAAAGCCGGAGCATCTGCTGCTGTCGCTGGAAAGCTCGGAAGGAAGCTGCGTCCTCACCGAAGTACTACCAACGATGCTGATAAACTTGCCAAAGCTCTGGCTCAAAGTCTCAAACTTGAAGAGCCAAGAGCTTCAACCGATAGTAGACCTGAAAGTGCTGCCAACACGGCACTTGACGAAGTTCGTGCTGCAATTAACTCTCGTAACAAGCGTCCGTGTCGGCCCAAGTTTATGGTGAAGCCAAAACCAAAGAAGGTTCTTGAAGAATACAAATCACTGAGATTAAAAACAGCTATCAGTGGCAACCCAATTCCCCAAGTACATTGGGATAAGGAAGGTATCATTTTGGAGACTGGAAACAAATATTCTATCTACAATGATGGGGACTTTTACTATCTGGAGGTAATACTGATTGTGGTTGAAGTTTTTATTTTTGAAATTTTGAGGTCCATCACGTTTCAACTTTCGACAAGGGATTCTACAATTGTACAGCTGCAAACAATGAAGGAATCGTTACATGTACATCAGAGGTACTCATCAAAAATCATTTCTCATCAGTTTTTGAAACGCCTTGTTTCAGATCGATGTGCTACCCAATAAAGAAGATTCTGCTGCTCAGGTAGCAAAACGGAAAAGTCGGAAGGAGGCCAAAGCCCCCAACTTCATAGAAGTCCTGCCTGGCAGGTCTCAGGTAGATTCAATTCAAAGTCTTTTGGATCATAAAAAATAATACTTATAGGCGAACTTGAACGAGTCTCTCTGCGTGGAATGTTCGGTCAGTGCATATCCATGTGCGTCAATCATCTGGACAAGAAACTCAGTTCGTCTATTACCACAAGCTGACCGGTACGTTGTCCGATCTCCTATCAATACATTCCTCCAATAACTTTTTTCAGCTACACTATGTCATATGATGGTGAATGTGCATCATTGAAATTCATCTCAGTGGCACCAGGTGACGAAGGAACATACTCTTGTGAAGCTGCCAACGAACACGGGAATGCGGTATCTTCGGTAAGAGAATTATCCATTGCAAACATAGTTCAAGAATAACATTTCAGATGAATTTGCAAGTCAGTGGAATGGATCCAAATGCTGCTGAAGGAATCCCTCCACTCTTCAGGTAACGAATAATATATTTCTAAAAGTTAATGTTCAATTTTCAGATTCGAAAAGATCAAATCTGTTCGTAAAGTGATCGATGGAAGCCGTGTCGAGCTAGCTGCTGAGCTCGTTCAGGCCTCTGAGCCACTTCAAATTCGTTGGCTTCGTAACAAAGTCACTATTGTTGATTCTCCTTCGTTCAGCTATTCAAGATCTGAAAAGATGGTATGACATTAGAATCTTCTATACAGTCTTAAGACATTGGTTTTCAGGTTTTCCTCACAATCGCCGATGTCTTCCCTGAAGACGGTGGTGAGTACACTGTGGAAGCCAAAAATCAATCTGGTATTGCGCGCTGCACAATGCAACTTGATGTTAGAAGTGAGTTATTCTTTTCTGAAACAGGTTAAACTAAGTCTTGCTTACAGGTAACGAACGATCGGTAGCTGATGAAGCGCCACGAGTATTTGACTTTGAAAAAACAACCAGATCTGATCCAGGAGCTAGCGTAGAGCTGCGCGCTAAAGTCATTGGACACCCGGATCCAGTGATTTCCTGGTCAAAAGCTGGTCAGAAACTGAACAACGAAGAACGATATCTGGTAATTTTGATATTGAGCTCAGATTTTCAAATAATTTTCTATTCTTTGTCAGATGAGAAACGAAGGTGACACGTTCATTCTTCGAATTTCCAATGTGACTCGTGCTGATGCTGGAAAGTATGTGTTGACTGCGATCAACGCATCTGGACAAGCAGATGCCGAGTTGGAATTGACAGTTATACAATCTACTAAGTTAGAATATAGTCCTGTTTCAAAAAAAACTGAATTTCATTTTCAGAACTGTCGGTGAGAAGCCGAAATTCAATGAATCACCCATTTCAGTGCAAACGTGCGAGAAGAACAGGTATCAGAGTACTTTCAACTGGACTGAAGAAGAGTTTGAATCATTACAGAGCAGAGCTGCGCGCTTCGTTCTCTGGCACACCTGTCCCAACATGTCGGTGGTTCTATAATGAGAATGAGTTGATTGATGGTATGTCTTGAGGATTGGAGGTCAATCAGAGATTCCCAACTTATGATGTTTCAGGCATCGATGGTTATACTATCACTACATCTGAAACCAATTCATCGCTTTTAATCAATTCTGTCGATAAGAAACATTTCGGTGAATACCTCTGCACAATTCGTAACCAAAACGGTGAAGAGTTGGCGAATGCAATGATTCTATCCGAAGGTAGGTCGATATTTTTTGTGTTGTTTTTCTATCGATCGTGTATTATCTGCACTTTGTAGAAAATGAAAAAAACAATCGTAGTCTTTGTATTGTGTCTGTTTTCAGTGTTGTCATTGTTCGTCTCATCATGTACGTCTTCGTTTGTTTCTGTTGTTATTCAAGTCTATATTGTATGTTTCATTTTTAAATTGTCCCACAAATTACCTATATTTGTCTATTTTTAGGCTCGTCTGCTGCACTTCCTCAACGAAGAACGATTCGTCGGTAGAAACATTTTCGCTTAATTTTTTAAATTTAAAAATCAATTTTATTTCTTTTTATATTGGGTAGTTTTTCCATTTTAGTTGTATTACCTTGCCGAGATTAGTTTCCACAGTACGAAACGAAAGGACCATTTCAATTATTTGACATTTTGATACTTCACGAAATCTTTCATTCTTTCTTTTGCAATATCAAACCATGTGTATAACCTATTATCATTTGACACATCAGCTTATTTTATTGTGCCCATTCTTTTTTTAAGAATTGTTCCTTTTGAAGTTTGAATTATTAAGAAGAATATGGTTTGACTTATAAAGTTAATTAAAATATTTTTTTATATTTGGTAGGGAACTGAAAACTTGATTTGACAAGGAAACGGTACGAACAAAACAGATCAGGATGTGACGAAGGAATAAAAACTTAGAAAAAGCACATACTATGAATAATTTATATTAATATTAATAATAACTTTATAAATAAATATAATGTATTAATCGGAATCATCATCTGCGGTAAAATCAAATGGTTTGAACTCATTTTTAAGTTTTGTGACAAGCTCAATTTCTTGTTCTTTTGATAAGACACACGCTTTCCAATCCACTTTATCTTCACAATCCAGAATTGGAGTGGAAGCAAGTACTTCACGAGCAAATTGCAATGGGAATCCTTTCATGTTACGGGTGAAAAGTTTCGATCCATCGGGTAGCTCTGCGATGAAATATGGGCATCCTTCGTTAACCATATCGAGAAGCTAGAAACGTTTCAATTCTTTCTGTTTCATAATATATATCTATGACTAACATTCTCATCTGGTCCCATTGTCACGAGTTCAAAACCAGCACAGGCTGCAGCCGAAGTGAAAGATGATTTCAATGCTTTTGTAGATGACTTGTCCACCATTACCATCTGTACTTGTAAATGTTGAGTACGGAAGTTCCGTTCGAATGTAACCAGTGCCTTTCCTTGCTAAATGATAATGAGATTTAGAATTGGAAAAAAGATAACAAAATACCTTATGAGCCATTAAAGTAAATGCATTCTTAAACTTTTCGATTTCATCCCTAACTCCAGCTGGAGCTGAAACTTGGGATTGAATATGTCCAACTGAGAGAACCATTATATGATCATCACTGAGTGGTCCTTTTGGCATCGCCGCATAGCAACTACTGCCAATAGCGACAACAAGATGTTTTTCAGCATCTACATTTGAGAGACAGAACCAGCATGGCCCAACAGGCTGTTTGTTTCGTGGTCCATCATTACCTGAATAGATCATCGTTTTAATAAAAACTAAACTTTTTATAGAAACAAAAATGAATTTCCCTTTTTTAGGAAATAAAAATTTAAGTTCTAATATTATCAATTCAGAATGGTTTCGAGGAAAAATGACTGTTTTGAACGTTTATTTTAGAATCACTTTGAAACGAGATGCGTACCATGAAAAATGCAGTTATACTTCTATGTGTTCAGATATTATCCGGGGAAACTCTACTAGGTTTTCCGATAAATTAGAACGAGTATAATTGTCTTTGATGTTTCAAGGACCTTCATTTCGCATTTCAAAGTGAATTCGGAATGCATCTTCAAGAAGATATTGTTCTTTTCAGGACGATCCTGAATCGACTCGTATAAAACATTGCCACCTACTAAATTAGTCACTTCTCTTTTTTGAACTGTAATCTAATCATACAACAAATTCAATCTTCTTATGTCTTCTCTCCCTACGAAAACACAATTCGACTACGAAAATGATAACGATAATGGTGTACACTTGTAGTTTCGAAAGTGTAGTGAATGTAGGACGCCTATATAAATATCAATTGATCTAGAGAACAAAATACACCGAAAATGTCTCTTCGTCGCTTTCAAAACGCTTCCACTATTCCTTCTGAGATACTTGGAGATCATTTGAAGTTTCGCAATGGTCGTGAAACCCAAAATCGATTTCTGAAAGCCGCTCTGACTGAAATATTATCGACTTATTCCCTTGAAGAGCCGAAAAAGCATGGACTCCCAACTGAATCGATTCTTAATATCTATGATAAATGGGGAAACGGAAAATTCGGAATGATTTTGACTTCAAATGTTCTGGTGGATCCCGTATGTTTGAGTTTTATTTTTTTAGTAAATATCTTTGGACTTTAGAAAAACTTGGAGGCTGCTGGAAACGCAATAATTTTTCAAGAAGGAGAGAGCCTTGAACGAAGAGCACTTTTTAGTCATTGGGCAAAACTAATGAAAAAGGATGGAGCTCTCGCCGTTATGCAACTATCACATGCCGGAAGACAAACTCCAGAGTTCGTGAATCCAACTCCATGGTCGGCGTCTGACATTCAACTTGTTTCTGCAGCTCGCAATACAACTTACGGGAAACCAAACGCTCTAACAACGGAGCAAGTGAAAACGGAAGTTGTTGATAGATTTGTCTATGCAGCAAAATATGCTTATGAATGTGGATTTGATGGAGTTCAATTACACGGAGCACATGGATACCTTCTATCTCAATTCACCTCTCCTACTACAAATAAAAGAACAGATAAGTATGGAGGAACAATTGAAAACCGTCAGCGTATCATTTTGGAAATCTATGATGCAATTCGTGCTGAAATTCCTCCTTCCACTGGATTTCTGGTTGGAATAAAAACAAATTCGGTGGAGTTCCAAGCAGAAGGAACAACATTGGAAGATGCAATAGAAATGTGTACAGTCTATGAAAACAAAGGATTTGACTTTGTTGAATTGTCTGGTGGGACGTATGAGAAAATGTTATTTTCGTATGAAAGGGAATCGACGAAAAAGAGAGAAGCATTCTTCGTTGAGTTTGCTGAACAGGTATGCTTTTTTAACACTATTATGGAACAAGTTCTTATCATGATGAATAAGACGTATTACATTTGTTTTTTGAAAATCGCGTTTTGTTACATGATTTGTTACAGATTAAAAAACTGAGCAAAGTGTTACCAAAAACCAAAGAAAAATCTAATTTCATTCAGATTCGACCAGTGTTTGAAAAAACAGTAGTCTACTTAACCGGAGGTTTTCGAACAGTCAATGCGATGGTAGATGCTATTTCTAAAAATGCAACTCAGGGAATTGGTTTGGGACGTCCAATTACTGCAGAACCGAATCTTCCGAAAAAGATTTTGGAAGGATCTGTTGGATCCGCAATTCAAGACTGTTTTGATCCAAATGATATGTCGACTTCTGCATTGGCAAGTGGAACTCAAATGGAACAAATGGGAAGAAATAGTATGATTGCATCACAAGGAGAGTAAGTAATGAAGTTTATTGGAATTAATAACACCTACATATTCAGTGTAATGCACCAAATAACTGACTTCAGTCAAGCAGAGTCAGTTAAAAGGTTTTCTGATGCTATGCTTGTCCATTTTCAACAGGCTCAGCAAGATATCGAACACGGAAAGAGACCGAAACCAATTGTTATTTTCGATTGAATTTTTTGTTTTCATTGTGAGTAGTGATGTAATTTTTATACATCAAACAGTCATATTTCTTTCCTTTCCTTGAAAAGTATAGTTGTGCTTGAATAAAATCTAATGCAATATATAATCGGCTTGTCCAAATAGAGACTCAATACATCTAAGTTTTCATTTTGTGACCAGTCACAAAACTTGACAACGTATACACATTTATTAATACATTCAAGTATCATGAGATCAGAGGCCCCTCTTCGTTTCTCAGGTAACCAGGTGCATATTTGTCATCATTCTCTGCCTGACCACAGAGACCACGTCGGAACAAGATTACTTTGTCATCTTTTTATTTTCTTCCTCTATTTTTTTATTTTCTTCCTCTATTCTGCGTCTCTTCAGCATACATACACCTTTCTGTTTGTCAAACACCCTAGTCGACCAAGAAACGCACTATATTTGACCCTCGTTTACACTGCACAGAGTATCATTTTGTTCTTTATTCTCAACGAAAATGACTGCCAAACGCTTCTGTGACAACTTGTCTGTTTCTTCTGAAATTCTGGGAGAGCAATTGAAGTTTCGAAACGGAAAAGTTGCTCAGAATCGCTTTTTGAAAGCAGCATTGACAGAGAGGGTTTCTACTTATGATCCAGAGAATCCACAGAAGCATGGGCTTCCAACTGACTTCATTCTCAATCTATACGATAAGTGGGGTCATGGGAAATTCGGAACCATTCTCACTGGAAATGTATTGGTCGATCCCGTAAGTTTGATACATGCTATTAAAGATTGACTAATTTAGGAAAATCGCAGTGTAAGAAATATCTATATTTTCAGACAAACTTGGAATCGGCCGGAAATGCGATAATTTTTCAAGAGGGCGATGGAGAAGAGCGTCGGGCTCTGTTCTCAAAATGGTCTAACAACATGAAACAAGATGGAGCACTTGCAATTATTCAACTTTCGCATGGAGGCCGTCAAACACCTATTACTGTGGAACCAAATCCATGGTCTGCCTCGGATGTCAAATTGAGTGGAGAACGTCGATTTACCCCGTTCGGTCAGCCAATCCCACTGAGCATTGAGCAAATTAAGACTCAGGTAATCGATAGATTTGTCTTTGCTGCTAAGTTTGCATATGAAACCGGATTTGATGGAGTTGAACTGCATGGTGCTCATGGATATCTTTTGGCTCAATTTACTTCTCCGACAACTAACAAAAGAACAGATCAGTATGGTGGCTCTATTGAGAACCGTCAACGCATCATCCTTGAAATTTATGATGCCATTAGAGCCGAAATCCCAGCGTCCACAGGATTTCTGGTTGGAATTAAAACGAATTCTGTTGAATTTCAAGAGCAAGGAACAACTGTAGATGATGCAAAGGAAATGTGTCAAGTGTACGAGAATAAAGGTTTTGATTTCGTGGAGTTATCTGGAGGAACCTACGAAAAATTAGCTTTCCATCACATGCGTGACTCTACTCGTAACCGTGAGGCATTCTTTTTGGAGTTCGCCGAAAAAGTGAGTAGGGAAAGATATGATGTTTTTACGAATACTATTTTCAGATTCGCCCAGTTTTTAAGAACACGATTGTGTATCTGACTGGTGGATTCAGAACTGTAAAAGCAATGGTTGAAGCAATAGAAAACGGAGCCACCCAAGGAATCGGGCTCGGACGTCCAATCACTGCCGAGCCTGATCTTCCAAAAAAGATTCTTGAAGGATCAGTGGCTTCTTCGATTAAAAATGCTCTCGATGAGAACGATTTCGGCATAACTAATTTGGCTAGTAATACTCAAATGCAGCAAATGGGACGAACAACGTATCAAGAGACTGAACAAACGTAAGATTGATTCTAAGAACTTAAGATACAATTTTAAAAAACTGTCATTTTTCAGTCCTACCTATGGAATCAGTGATTTTTCTGATGAACAAACAGTAAACCGCTATAAAGAAGCTTTGAAAGAATACACTGTCTTCATGAAAACCTTAGCTGCTCAGAATAAACCAATTCATGGTGTTCTTGTTTTCGAGGGAATCCAACAACAAGCCTAGGTATTATACAATAATTCTCCCCCATTAATTATCAGTAACGCCCCCCACGGAAGACTATGGTATCACCCCCCACCACATCATTTTAACATACGAAACGTGTGAAAATGTTTTAGTTCCGTGACCTTTTCTATTAACGAGGATAAGTATTGGGAAGGGGGAAATTTCATCATTGTTCGATTTCCAAGGGGATGCAGTTCAACTTCATGAGGTATTTTTCAACTTTTTCATCTTGGGGGCAAACGATACCACTCAAAAAACCCATGGAAGCATGTGGGATACACCCTTTAAGTAACAAGCTTAGTAAAATCCCGGGAGCCAACTGACTACACCTTCCCCCCAAGCTCAGCACGTAGGATACACCCTTTAAGAATCAGGCTTAGGAAAATCCCGGGAGCCAACTGACTACACCTTCCCCCCAAGCTCAACACGCTGGAAGCACGTAGGATACACCCTTTAAGAATCAGGCTTAGGAAAATCCCGGGAGCCAACTGACTACACCTTCCCCCCAAGCTCAGCACGCTGGAAGCACGTAGGATACACCCTTTGAGAAATAGGCTTAGGAAAATCCCGGGAGCCTCCTTAGCACCCCGGAAGCATGGGGGATACCTTAAAAACGGTCACCCTGGAGATGGGGGTTAAATATTGGATGTTGGGGGGAGAATATTGGATGTTGGGGGGAGAATATTGGATGTTGGGGGGAAAATGTTGGATGTGGGGGGCAAAAATTGGAAAGGTTGGAGGGGGGTTATTTTGAGGTGTACCCTTGGGGGACCATTATTGTATTTCGTGGGGGGCAACTATTGGAGATTACCTGCATTCCAATAAAAGCCCCCCACTTCAACTGGTGGGGGGTTAACATTGGATGGAAGAGTCCAATAATTTCCCCCCATCTACAATCACCCACCACCGGTAAATAAAAAATAAAAGCATGCGGTGGGGGGCGATTGCCGAGGGTGGGGGGTGTTAATGAGGTGGGGGGCGATTCTTGGAAATTACCCAAGCCTAATTTTTTTTTGTTTTTTTTTGATAATTTCGAGAATTTATATGAGTAATAAATAGTATCTCACCTCCATCATTGTGCCTTTTTCTACCACCTGGGACTCCGTCTTCACTACCTCCCATTTCAAATCTATACTGAGAACCTTCGGGTCGCTGACCAGCTCCATTCATACGATTGAGAGTTTCTCTGAAATAATTTTTGTGACGATGGGCATTTTCTTGTCTGTGTACTTGGCGGCAACTTCTTCGAGCAACTCGCGATATGGGAATTCCGAGGCATTCGGTGGCTGGGCAGTTAGTTCTTCCTTTTCCATTTTTCTCATTGGTTTCACGTTACATGCATACAGCCATTTTTGTTTGTCTTTGTTACCCACCGGAGCTAATCCTGAATATTTTTTTAATTAAAACTAAATATATTTGGTATATTTACCTATGAATCTAGTCGTATGTCTTGCTGGTTCTAAAAGCACACGATGATTACGGTATGGTTGTCTTTCGTAATGAACTCCAAGTCCAGCGAAATGATACCGAGGCTTTAAATGAGCAGCTAAATGTGAAAGCAAGGCTGAACCTGATACTGGTTTAGAAGGTTGATTATGCGAGTGACGAGCGACTTCCGCAGGCCACATAGATGTTAAAAGTATATCCGTTCCAGAAAATCCAACTTGAGTACCCAATGGAATTAAAAGTTCTTCGACATCACTTTTGTTAAAACAGCTCATATCGTTCGATGTACTTTCGATCCCACTCAAATATGCAATTTGCAACCCAGATGCAGTATTCAGAAGTCCTTTCTTGCCAAGGTAGGTTAGATTGGATGAGAATTCAATAGACTCTTCTGGGTACAGATAACTTAATCGAGGAGTGGAGGGTCCTGAAATTCAACACAATTGAATTTTTAACAATTCGTGTAACTAACCTAAAATGTATGTTGGCAAAGGAAACTCTACAACTCCATTAATGATTTTTTCGTTGGCTTCGTCATCGTCTCCAAAAAATTCTCCAACACAAAATACTGAATCAAAAGGGCCATTCTATAATTATTAAATTGTTTTGCATTAGAACTTCTAGGATCATACTTTTTTCTCAGTAACAGTTAGTTTTTTGATCAGCTCTACAAAATTTCCGTTCACATCTCCACAACATAAAATTTTCGCCTGTTGTGTCGTCATCTCCCTGGAAAATTAAAAACTTGAAAAAGTAGCGAAACAAAACTAAAAACAAATTAATTCACGAAATGCAAAATGCAACACAATCCTCGTAAATCTACACTAATGTTCGGCCACTGAGTGAGTTTTCTCGGCCCCCTCGCGCATTTTCAGCGCGCATTCAAAAAAGTGATCCTTTCGTATTTTCTCCGATTATTAAAAAAATACAGTATACTACAGTACATTACATCAGTTTATTAATGAAATCTTTCATCACGATTTTTGGGAGTACTGGCTCAAATAATCAATAATTACAAACATATAAAAAATGGATTCGATACTGTTTCAACAGTTAACTCGGTTCAAGTTTTCGAAGTGTTGCTGACGAGCACTGTACTTCGAAGGAGCGATGAAGGAGGAGGTGTGGTTGGGATTTTTAAAGGTAGTGGCGCAAAAATTTGACTCGTAGTTATGACTGAAGACTGTGGAGCAGGTTGCGTCGTCAGTAAAGATGCAGATGGAACAACAGGATGTAATGGTATTGGAATCTGAGAATATGTTACTCGTGTTTTCATTAGACAATAAGTTGACTTACAGTTATTGAAGTGGATGGTGTTGTGAGTATCAATGTTCGTAACTTATCAGTTTCTGCTCGTAATTGATCTAATTCAACACGAAGCAACATATTCTCATGTTCCAAGTTTGCTGCTCTACAAGCCATTTCATCTTCCTTCACTCTCCTTTGGTCTCGACTTCGCTTCGCAGCGTCGTTGTTTTTCCGTCTTCGTTCCCAGTAAGCTTCATCTTTCACTTGATCCTAAAAATTGAAAGATTAAGCTTTATTCAAATCAATTCAATAAAAATTAGATCAGTATAGTCGTAATTGAAATTTATAAACCTTTTTTCTTTTCGATTCGTTTCTCACAATCACATTATCTCGGCTGCTGCTTCCTCCGGTTGAAGTGGGAGAAGAGGAATCATGACTACTGTCTCGAGACGAACATGACTGAAAACATTTAATTTTTTTCAATTATATATAGTTCGGAAAAGTATAGGTACCTCAGCTTTTTCACCGATGTTGTTGTTCTGCTCAAAGATTCGTTCGGTTGGATCATAGGTAGTAGGCTGAAAATTGGTTTTCCATGATTATTGAAATCAAAAACAGAATTTTCTGCAATCTAGCTTGCAACCTTCAATATTTTTATGTAAATACATTTTTTACAAAATCTTGAACTGGAAATAAATACTGCTTCAATGGAATTAGATGTTCTTTTTTTTTCAGATTAATTCGAGATTATTCGTTCTTAGAAACCCACATTATAAGTGTTTAAGTGTAAAAGATGAGAATTCGACAGAAGTGCAGGATGAATAGGCAGATGGAAAGCTGAGGAATATGGTGAAACGTCAAATGGAGTGGTTAAAGTTGATGAATGAGCACAGAGACTCTTGAAAGCAGATGGTTCGTGGCATGAAGCCATGAAAGCTTTAGAGTTTCAGAATGCTTTGCCAAAAGGTTTTGAAGAGAGAGAAAGTCCGGTGTATAAGTGTGTATGGGAAGAGAGAAAGTATGAAATTCGAAAATGAAAGTCGTCCTCTCACTGACCTAATTCTCTTGATTTCACTGCTTCCCGTTGCGCGCGCCTTCCCGCAAAAGGGGTCATCGGTCGGACCGTCCGAAGGGGCGATCCATCCCATTCGTCCCAGTGCGTACGCATTATGCAATGTTGTGTTGGTACGGATCGGAACGAGTGAAAGTTGCGTGAAAAGGAAGCGGTCGGATTTTGACTGAATGACGGATAGACTGACCAACACAGCTAATTGTTCAAGAGGATATAGGTGGCGATGATGATGATGATGATGATGATGATGTAGGGAAGACCTCCTAGAAAGTTCGATTGAACTATGAACTTTCGTTGTATACCCGGATCTTATTCTTATCCGATGATAATACAAGTTCAAATAAACTTAGGAAATGTTAGAAACTGCAACTTTTTGGAAACCAAAAGTTTCTAAGAGAAATAATGACAACATTGCTTTGAAAACTTTTTCGATTCGTTCATCTCGTGCTTCGTGAATGAAATCAGCCTTTCCAAATACTCTTCAACACATCACGCGATGTTCCCATTCGACTCAAAATGGCATATGTTCGAAAGCAAATTAGCGAATTCGAGAATGAAAAACGAGTTCCTTCCCGAGAAACATTTATCCGTATCATGTGTTATGTGATGTTATTGCCCATGAATTCATACATACAGAAAGACATAATAATGCATAATCCTCGATGCTTCGGCAACTGAATGATACATTTTCTGTTCGAAGATGTCTCAAACTTGATTGTTTTACAGAAACACCTATTTTTGAGAGCCTAATTCTAAAATATTTTCAATGTTTTCCTCGAGTTTTATTCATGATTAAGTCCGTTGAACATTTTTTAGAATCCTTTTTTTTTTGAAGTTTTGTTAGAAATAAAAATTAATGATGTCCCTTATTCATGAAAATGCAGCTCTGTAAGAGGCTTCATTCAAACCATAGTTGTCAAATTCCGGGCCGGGCCGAGAGAAAAATTTTCAAGGCCCGGCCCGGCCCGAAGGCCCGGATTCAAAAATTTTTGAAATTTTTTCTGAAAAATTTCTCATTTTTCTGAAAATTTTGCATTTTTTCACTGAAACTTTATTAAAATCGCTTATTATGCTTCAATAACCTAAAACTACCGATCTATTACTGAATATACGTTTGGAGCATAAAATTTGGCATATTCTTTCGATGTTTCAAAATTTGGGGTCATTTTCCGGGCCTCCGGGCCGGGCCGGGCGGGCCGGGCCGGGCCTTCGGGACG
>GL379819.1:536301-552740 GCA_000143925.2 Caenorhabditis brenneri | reverse complement strand
CTGAATCAAAAAGGGCCATTCTATAATTATTAAATTGTTTTGCATTAGAACTTCTAGGATCATACTTTTTTCTCAGTAACAGTTAGTTTTTTGATCAGCTCTACAAAATTTCCGTTCACATCTCCACAACATAAAATTTTCGCCTGTTGTGTCGTCATCTCCCTGGAAAATTAAAAACTTGAAAAAGTAGCGAAACAAAACTAAAAACAAATTAATTCACGAAATGCAAAATGCAACACAATCCTCGTAAATCTACACTAATGTTCGGCCACTGAGTGAGTTTTCTCGGCCCCCTCGCGCATTTTCAGCGCGTATTCAAAAAAGTGATCCTTTCGTATTTTCTCCGATTATTAAAAAAATACAGTATACTACAGTACATTACATCAGTTTATTAATGAAATCTTTCATCACGATTTTTGGGAGTACTGGCTCAAATAATCAATAATTACAAACATATAAAAAATGGATTCGATACTGTTTCAACAGTTAACTCGGTTCAAGTTTTCGAAGTGTTGCTGACGAGCACTGTACTTCGAAGGAGCGATGAAGGAGGAGGTGTGGTTGGGATTTTTAAAGGTAGTGGCGCAAAAATTTGACTCGTAGTTATGACTGAAGACTGTGGAGCAGGTTGCGTCGTCAGTAAAGATGCAGATGGAACAACAGGATGTAATGGTATTGGAATCTGAGAATATGTTACTTGGGTTTTTTTTTAGACAATAAGTTGACTTACAGTTATTGAAGTGGATGGTGTTGTGAGTATCAATGTTCGTAGCTTATCAGTTTCTGCTCGTAATTGATCTAATTCAACACGAAGCAACATATTCTCATGTTCCAAGTTTGCTGCTCTACAAGCCATTTCATCTTCCTTCACTCTCCTTTGGTCTCGACTTCGCTTCGCAGCGTCGTTGTTTTTCCGTCTTCGTTCCCAGTAAGCTTCATCCTTCACTTGATCCTAAAAATTGAAAGATTAAGCTCTATTCAAATCAATTCAATAAAAATTAGATCAGTATAGTCGTAATTGAAATTTATGAACCTTTTTTCTTTTCGATTCGTTTCTCACAATCACATTATCTCGGCTGCTGCTTCCTCCGGTTGAAGTGGGAGAAGAGGAATCATGACTACTGTCTCGAGACGAACATGACTGAAAACATTTAATTTTTTTCAATTATATATAGTTCGGAAAAGTATAGGTACCTCAGCTTTTTCACCGATATTGTTGTTCTGCTCAAAGATTCGTTCGGTTGGATCATAGGTAGTAGGCTGAAAATTGGTTTTCCATGATTATTGAAATTAAAAACAGAATTTTCTGCAATCTAGCTTGCAACCTTCAATATTTTTTATGTAAACACATTTTTTTACAAAATCTTGAACTGGAAATAAATACCGCTTCAATGGAATTGGATTTTTTTCAGATTCATTCGAGATTATTCGTTCTTAGAAACCCACATTATAAGTGTTTAAATGTAAAAGATGAGAATTCGACAGAAGTGCAGGATGAATAGGCAGATGGAAAGCTGAGGAATATGGTGAAACGTCAAATGGAGTGGTTAAAGTTGATGAATGAGCACAGAGACTCTTGAAAGCAGATGGTTCGTGGCATGAAGCCATGAAAGCTTTAGAGTTTCAGAATGCTTTGCCAAAAGGTTTTGAAGAGAGAGAAAGTCCGGTGTATAAGTGTGTATGGGAAGAGAGAAAGTATGAAATTCGAAAATGAAAGTCGTCCTCTCACTGACCTAATTCTCTTGATTTCACTGCTTCCCGTTGCGCGCGCCTTCCCGCAAAAGGGGTCATCGGTCGGACCGTCCGAAGGGGCGATCCATCCCATTCGTCCCAGTGCGTACGCATTATGCAATGTTGTGTTGGTACGGATCGGAACGAGTGAAAGTTGCGTGAAAAGGAAGCGGTCGGATTTTGATTGAATGACGGATAGACTGACCAACACAGCTAATTGTTCAAGAGGATATAGGTGGCGATGATGATGATGATGATGTAGGGAAGACCTCCTAGAAAGTTCGATTGAACTATGAACTTTCGTTGTATATCCGGATCTTATTCTTATCCGTTGATAATACAAGTTCAAATAAACTTAGGATATGTTAGAAACTGCAACTGTTTGGAAAATAAAAGTTTCTAAGAGAACTAATGACAACATTGCTTTGAAAACTTTTTCGATTCGTTCATCTCGTGCTTCGTGAATGAAATCAGCCTTTCCAAATACTCTTCAACACATCACGCGATGTTCCCATTCGATTCAAAATGGCATATGTTCAAAAGCAAATTAGCGAATTCGAGAATGAAAAACGAGTTCCTTCCCGGGAAACATTTATCCGTATCATGTGTTATGTGATGTTATTGCCCATGAATTCATACATACAGAAAGACATAATAATGCATAATCCTCGATGCTTCGGCAACTGAATGATACATTTTCTGTTCGAAGATGTCTCAAACTTGATTGTTTTACAGAAACACCTATTTTTGAGAGCCTAATTCTAAAATATTTTCAATTTTTTCCTCGAGTTTTATTCCTGATTTTTTAGAAGCCTTTTTTTGAAGTTTTGTTAGAAATGAAAATTAATGATGTCCCTTATTTATGAAAATGGAGCTCTGTAAGAGGCTTCATTCAAACAGATTCTTTGAGTTAGCCTTCTTTAGAAAACCGCCAATACGGACAGCTCTCCAAGGAAGGCTCTCCGCCGAATGAAACTTTGTGAAGTTCGATATTCATTGGTTACAATTAATCCTCGCCACTTCACACACGGATTCATGGCTCCGATAGATGGCAGTGATTGAGAATAACAGAAGTACAGTCAGCATCTGTGAAAAATGCATAGCTTCCAGTAGTTTAAAAATAGAAGGTTTGCTTTATTGGAAACTGAACAAACTCTATGTTTATTTTCTTTTTATATGATAGTGTGCATAAACGTTTTCATGCTCGTTTGAATCAAACATGGAGGATTCACAACTATTTTTTTGCACAGTAAAGGAATAGTTCCAACCAGTATGATTTGTTCTACATTTTCATTGAAGATACTGTACTTTCTTAATCTGTTTATTTCTGTCGTGAGTGGTTCTTCAACTCGTCATAGTTTGTTGTAATTCTCGTTTCAGACAAATAGCTGTCACTCCGTGAAAATATTTCCCAACATTCCCAATCTTGCATTGTTCAACGACTTTCCTCCGTTCCTTTCCCAGTTTCCATTTTTCTCGGCACTCGTTGTTCAGCCGCCGATTCAAAGAAACAATATGTTAGTTAAGATATATAACTTCGGCATTCCGGAATAAATTTCAGAATAACAAGAGGGAAATGTGCTGGAGGAGAGATCAAAATAGTAACTGTTTTCCCGTGGAGAAACTCTACAGTTAAGAGAAATATGCAACACATGGATTATGAGCTAGGCAGATTACAAAAGTATTCTGGGATATTTACACATGAGTTTTCTCCAGAAATCACCAAAGCACCTGTGTATGTTGAAGGATACCGTTATACAAAAAATCTTCAAATTCTGCAACTTGTAGTTACTGGTTATCTTTAATTCAAATGCTATGATAGAAAATGAGGAATACTAACGTTCCAGTTATTATTCATAGTAAATTCAAGTCTACAACACAGCCGCTTAATAATCCAAGCAATTTTAATTTGTCAGTGGTTAGGAATGACAAACTTTTTCAGACAACACGGGTCGAACTTCGCTGTTCTTTACAGCTTTCCGTATCTGAAGTCATCATGTGATCGTGTGCGGATGTTTGTTCGAAATGCAGTTTCTTGGAGCTCGGAAGTAAAAACTTAATATAATACAAAATAACCCATGGTTTATTTTTAGGTCTCTAGAGCTCGAGTAGTTTGTGAGTGTGAAAAGGTTGTGGAGATGGTTCGTGGCTAACGGGATAACAAGTATTACTTTCCTCATTGACCAGAGCAGAATAAATATTTGAATATGTACCTCTCTATTATTTGCTCTCCATCCTCAATTATTTACAACGTACTTTTCCGAACGAGAGAAAAATTAGGTTCGCGATCATAAAAATAAGTTACATGAAAACTTTTTGCATGGTCATACTGAAACTTATGCAAATACCGAATTAGACAGTGCAACCATTCTCTCAATTCGAATTTCAGAAATTTCATAGGTAGATGCTCTAATTCGAATAAACACAATTTTGGAAACATGATTACGGTCGGCGGTGATCAACTGGTTGAGGCCGTGAACACACGAAGTCGGCGGGAACTTTTGTTAAGCGAATATTTTCTTCGATTGTCCGTCATTTATCATTCGTAATTTGACGAAGTTACTTTCACTTTTTTAAAAATTACAATAGGAATTGGTGGAAAGGGTATTCGTTTTCAATCTAATTTTTTTTAGTTTTTATTTCCTACTCATTTCTCTGCTCTGTCATGGTTTTTTATGACGGTTCAGCCGTACGTAGTATCATTAATCCGTCTGTTGGCCTATTGTTCAACTGACAAGGACATTTCTTTATCCGATTGCTCTTTCTCTACTTCTCGTTCTACCCCATACTCTTTCGAACACTTTTCGCAGTGCGAGGCCGACACGCAACGTGTCGTCGTGTAAGTACCGCCCATTTGCAATGTGTGGCGTGCGGTGGTTGGTCGACCTCAGACGTGGGCCAATCAGCGCGTGGCACCTCGAGCAGTGTCTGCCACGCAAGAGACACGTCGATTTACTCGCTTGTTGCTAAAGACGAGCTCAGTACAAAATCAGTTTCAGTTTTTGCTCTTGATGTTTTCAGTTTTCCAGTTTTATCTCTCGTTATCCAAGTTTTGCTTGTTATACCTCGTTTCCGGCGTTCAATCATTCAGCTCACGATTTAAATTTCAGACTCAGCTTGGTGTCGTTATATCGGAAACGAAATGAAATCACTTTGTCTGCTAGCAATTGTTGCCGTAGTGACGGCCGAAGTATATTTCAAGGAGGAGTTCAACGACGCCTCCTGGGAGAAGAGATGGGTTCAGTCCAAGCACAAGGATGACTTTGGAGCATTCAAGCTTTCCGCCGGAAAATACTTCGATGTTGAATCTCGTGATCAAGGAATCCAGACTAGCCAAGATGCCAAATTCTACTCTCGTGCCGCCAAGTTCGACAAGGAATTTTCGAACAAAGGAAAAACTATCGTTATTCAATACACTGTCAAGCACGAGCAAGGAATCGACTGTGGCGGTGGTTACGTTAAGGTTCGTGAAACGTTGATTTCTGAATTCTATCAGTCTGTTTTTGCTCATGTTCTAAATTACACACAATGTTTGACAATATCCATTAGTTCCTAATTTTCAGGTTATGCGAGGTGATGCTGATTTGGCTGATTTCCACGGAGAGACTCCATACAATGTCATGTTCGGCCCAGATATCTGCGGACCAACCCGACGCGTCCATGTCATTCTCAATTACAAGGGAGAAAACAAACTGATTAAGAAGGAAATCACTTGTAAGAGCGACGAACTCACTCATCTCTACACTCTCATTCTCAACGCTGACAACACATACGAAGTCAAGATTGACGGTGAAAGTGCCCAAACTGGAAGTCTTGAGGAAGATTGGGATCTTCTACCAGCCAAAAAGATCAAGGATCCTGATGCAAAGAAGCCAGAAGACTGGGACGAGCGCGAGTACATCGATGATGCCGAAGATGTCAGACCAGAAGACTGGGAGAAGCCAGAGCATATTCCAGATCCAGATGCCAAGAAGCCAGAGGATTGGGATGATGAGATGGACGGAGAGTGGGAGCCACCAATGATTGACAACCCAGAATACAAGGGAGAATGGAAGCCAAAGCAGATCAAGAATCCAGCTTACAAGGGCAAGTGGATCCATCCAGAAATTGAGAACCCAGAGTACACTCCTGATGATGAGCTCTACTTGTATGACAACTGGGGAGCCATTGGATTTGATTTGTGGCAGGTAAGCAAATTGAGCAGGAAAACAGATTTGCACACTAACTTTTATGTTTCAGGTCAAGTCTGGAACAATCTTTGATAACGTTCTTATCACTGATTCCGTCGAGGAGGCTGAGGCTCATGCTGCTGAAACTTTTGACAAGTTGAAGACTGTTGAGAAGGAGAAGAAGGAGAAGGCCGACGAAGAGGCTCGTAAGGCTGAAGAGGAGGCTCGCAAGAAGGCCGAGGAGGAGAAAGAAGCCAAGAAGGACGATGATGAGGAGGAAGAGAAGGAAGAGGAGGAAGGACACGACGAGCTCTAAACAACTCGTGTATCCTAAGATTTCTCTACTCGTTTAATGTTCCACACCAGGCCCGCGCTCCATTACAATCCCCGCGCATTCAAGTCTCCTATTCTCTCGGGTTAAAAGATTGTTTTATTAATTTATTGAGCATCCAATGTGGTTGTTAGCTCGCCATTTTCTTTTTTTTTAATTTATAATAAAATGATGTAAGAAATTTCAAAAGTTTTCTTTAATCATTTCAAAGCAAGTATAAATACACATAAAATAATCCCCAACATAAGAAAGCGAGATTTCATTGATAGCCATGTGGATTCCGTCTTTTGTACCATTCTTTCATCCAGTCAGACAGTTCTTTTTCTTCCATATGGCAATACAAAGCTTCGAGCACGTTTCCAAATTGGCCATTCATGAGTTGAACAGAATCGATTAAAACGGTGGCCTTACCGCCACTTCCATCACGTCCCACTCTACCGATTCTGTGCTTGTAAGTGTCGAAATCGGATGACATTTCCATAATAATAGTCTGAAAAAAACAGGGTAAGAATAAATTAGGATAACGAGTAAGCATAAATACTTACATGTTTGACAGACGAAACATCAATTCCTCTAGCCATCACGTTAGTACATACAATTCCTTGGATTTCCTTAAACTCCAATTCGTTAAGGGTAATTTCCTGCTGTTTTTTTGTGAGTGTTCGACAAACCGGCTTGAAATTATATCCCAATAAACGTAAAGCTGTCGCTACCTGCAAAGTTTTAAGTGATTAAACTTGTATAACTTATCAATGTAGCTATCAGAAGCCGTATACAGTATAAAACTGAGAATGAAAATAGCTTTCACATTTTTTCTGCAAATGTTCAAAATGAAGATCAGTACCTGAGCAACTCTCCCAACTGTTTCACAGAAAATTGTGATTGTTTCTGCGTAAGGGCCTTCTTTTTTGCATTCTGTTTCGTTTAGATCGACGTCAATTAATTTTCGAATCACATTCATTTTTGAGATCCACGGTGAGCAAAATCCGTTTCCCTCGTTTTCAACTTTGATAACACGTTGAGTAATATAGCCCGTTAATTTGGGACAGTGGACAAGTTTCCAAGGTTTTTCTCCCAGCATCCTCATTTGTAGAGGCGTTAATGAGATGGAACCACAGTTGTCTCTTTGATATGTAGCGGAGAAAAAGCATGATTGTAGATTATCCATGACTTCTTGTTTCAAATGGCTCAAAACCCAATCGACGTCTAATCCGAATGTAAGATTATCAATCATTTTATCAGCTTCATCTAGAACGATTGTCTGCAAGTAATCCAAGCAAAGTTTATTCTCTTGGATTGTCGCTTTTAGTTTTCCCATTGTACAGAAAGCAATATCACATTCGTCTGGAAAATGAATGTATCGTGAGTACTCTAATACTGAATTTTCAAAAGAAATTGATCACTGCGTGCTTTTAGTGTGATAGGATATTTCTCTTTGCTATTTGATAAGTTCTGAACAAACCTGTATTGAAAAGATAATCGGCTACCAGCATGTCAATTTTTATATCGCGCACCGGTTCCACGTCGTCCATGTCTTTCAGTCCGAGAGCCAACTCACAGCGGCTGAACAGCTGTCGGACAAGGTTTCCTGTTGGAGCAATGACGAGTACTGTAGGAGATGGTTTCTCAGTTTTAATATTTTTTTCTCGTCGGATCCGTTTAACCGCCAAAGCTTTTTCAATAGCTGGTATTAGGAATGCATATGTTTTACCGATACCAGTTGGCGCTTCTACCAGAATTCCTTCTCCATCGAGAATAATTTGTAAAGCTTTTTGTTGAACAGCGTTTAGAATCTCGACTTTCACTCTCGTTAAGTTGTGGGCTAGTCTTGAATCACTGAGCGCTTTTCGTACATCTTTATCGACTCCATAATCCGATGAAGGAGAGCTATTGTCGTGGTTGATTACGCTGGTGTTTTCTTCGCAAAATTTGTTCAATTCATCTACTTCGACTTTTGCAGAGGAAATCACTGCCAGATTTTTTCGGCGAAACTGAGTTTCTGAAGAAATATTTCACTTCAAAATTTTTCTTCCTGTCAAGCATTTACCTTTGTGATAGAGAGAAGTATCGATTGTATTGAACTTTAAAACATCTTCGATATTTATCGGATCCAATGCTCCTTTATTCACACTGGTAATTGAGATTCGTTCTGGTTGCGATACTTCTTCTATCCACGGTTGAGGCATTTGAAAACTATGATGATTTTTGATACGTGTATGAAACTTTCTTGCAACGGAAATCAGTATGATACTCGGAAGAGAACCGAACCCTTTCTAAATAAATTTAATGGAAAGTAATACTTTTATCATAAACCATTTATGAAATGATAACACATAATATTCAACGAAATATAAGTAAAATAACACAAAAAAATTAACAGGAATAATTTAGAATGAATTACTTCGAAACGCAATTCGAAAAATCATTGATTAGGAGTATCTTTTGAAAGAATGGCATAATCAAGACCCGAGTCATCTGAAGGGCAAGTGGCGTCGCTCACGTATCCGTTTTTATGGAAGAATCCAAGAGAAGCACCGTTGAAAAGAAATACTGTCGCCATCACTTTCTCCATGTTTGTTCTGAGAATGATTTGTAAGATCAGATACTTTCCAATGATTTTTTAAAACTTACTTTGCCGAAAGCTTCTCTAAAGTGTCAAGCATCATACCTCCCACTCCTTTATTTTGATAAGATGGGAGAATTTGAAGCTCCCAGCAGTAGGTGACAGGGATGTTGTGATCCACTACAAACCGGTAGGTAGTATATCCGATTTTCTCGCCTTTCGAATTGATTGCAATAATGAAACGTGAAGTAGTTGCACGGAGCTCATTCCTTTTCGAATTCTCATCGTAACCCCATTGTGACTTCTGATACATCTCTAGCATATTAGATTTGAAAAGGGAAAAAACCCATTCAAAGTCATCGTCGGTCAGATGAGTTGCCCACATATAATTGAAAGTGATAGTTTCTCTGTAATTTCATTATTTTTTTATGTGAAAAAGTGAAATCTATACGTACCCTTCTGTAGTAGTATTTCTCTTTGTCTCGCAATCCAACTTTTCGACAGGTTTCAAGTGTTGGCTGGCTTTTTTGACTAATTTTTTGGCATCAACTGGCATTGTGATAAGCTTTCTGTAAACATTTTTTATAGTATTCTCAGTTAATACAGACACGTTTATTGTATAGATAATCGTGATGAGTGATATAAATGAAAAAACAGCTAAATATTGGTTGTTTGCGCAGAACTTCAACAAGGTTCAAAAATTTTATAAATTACAGCTAGAGCATTTTTCGCACCACTCTCCAGATCTCTGGATCCAGATAAAACAACGTGAATCCTTGATTTATAATATTAAAAAAAAAATTATTTTGTGCAGAGTTTGCGTCAGGGTGTTTGCAGACAAAACGTTGAAACAGACGATAAAAATTAGGAGAGCCATTTGATTCTCAATCAGTGTAGTCTGGACTTCAATGTGCCGAATGAAATATAAAACAAGAACATTAGTGTAAACCGATGCAGTAAACTTTATACGACTAAGGATTTGATAATAAAAAAAAGCATATCAATCGCAGAGAAAATTGAGCGTATCCGACAATTATATCTTCAGAGTCAGTTATGCGTGGCTTTCCGTTGTGGTTTAGAGCTTAGTGCAGACTTCAGAACGCGAATCAGTTCAGTTTGAGATCGAAGTGGAGCATCTTTGCAGCCAAGCTGCTAGTGCACTCACGGTTCGGCTGCGGCGACGGCGGCCAAGTAAAATCGGCAGCGGCGGCCGCCAAGCGTTAGAGCGTTGAATTTTAAAAACCGTTTTGAATGCGTTTTTCACGTTTTTTCTGCCTATTTTTTCTAAAATGTTGTTCAGATGGACCATTGCAATGTTTTTTAGGCGCCCTTTCGCAATATCGTTGGAAAAATATTGGGCCGAAATTTTGTCTTCAAAAAATCATAACTCAACAAAAAATGCCACAAATTTTCTGAAATTTCCCCAAAACTTGCTCCTGAGTGTGCTGAACATTTTAGTATGGAAACTGCATAGGGTTCATGACCTAATTTTTGAAAAATTGAGAAATTGTAGAATAATAGTGCCAAAAAATCACAAAATCAAAGATATCTCGGGATAGAATGCCACAAATTTTCTGTAACTTTTCCAAAACTTGCTCCCGTAGGTGCTGGACGTTTTGATATAAAAACTTGATGGGGTTCATGATCTAACTTTTGAGAAATCCGACAAAATGTCGAAAAACAGTACCCAAAAATCCCAAAATCAAAGATATCTCGGGAAAGAATGCCACAATTTGTTTGAAACTTCCCCAAAACTTGCTCCTGAGTGTGCTGAACGTTTTGACACAAACATTTCATGGGTTCATGATCAAATTTTTGAGAAACTCGAGAAGTTGCCTGATATTTCGAGAAAATAGCCCATATAAATTTTCAATGCCTACTTTTTCGGTAAATCATACATATAAATGTAATAAACATGTTTTTATTACAGTTTTGTCTTATTTTGTTAATTTTCCGACACTCTCCGCTTACTTTTTAACTTTTGAAAAGAAAAATGCGATTGAAAACGCGAATTTTTGTGTGAGTTACGGTATGCAAGTCGCAAACACTGCAACGTCAAATTGCGGCCAATTTCGCTGCCGACTTCGTATCAAACTTTTTTATTTCGCGGCCTCGTGTTTTTTTAGCCGAACCGTGCACTTCCTCTGCTTCGACCTTGTAATGGGCGCAGTTGCTGCTAATGTCCCGATTGACTGTTTCAAAAACTGCTGACTATACATATCTTCCTTCTATAGATGATTTTGTCCATAGGCGCAACTTGTCACGAGTAGGTTCAAGCGTCAGCATCAGTGTTTTTAATCGCGCGTTTTACAGTTTGAAAGTGTACACTTCTGACATGAAGTTATCTGATTCCACATATTCAACGGATATATAATTCCACATAGAGGAGAGAAATCGAAAGGCCGCGCTTTCTTCCACAACCTCGCAAATTTCCGGAAATATGCTCACCGAGTCGGAACGGAGCTCGTAGTTATTCTTTCTTAGATATGCCGAACCTATTAGCAACCGCTTCTCAAGTGGCGAACTCTTTATCCAATTTAAAAGCAAAATACATAAAATATTTGGAGACATTATGCTCTGCAAATGGCATCGATATATCAACTCTCAAAGTGAGTGTACTCTTCCAATAACTCAAATAAACTGAAAAAAACTTACGAGTTACTATAGATAGTCCGAAACTTAAAAATTATCCATCAGACCGAAGGAGATACACACAAAGTGTTGGAAATGTATTTCGGAGGTCTTCCAGTTCTTGTTGGCCTCAAATACTTCTCGCATCTTTCCACTCTACGTTTGTTTGGTCAACAAATTACATGCCTCAAACCACTGGGAGAAGTCGCTCCAACTTTAGAGGAGCTATGGGTTTGTGAAGGAACTGTTAAGGATCTAACTGGAGTCGATCATTGTGTTAAACTCAAGAAACTTTTTCTTTATGAAAACTCCATCGAGGATGCAAGTTGTCTCTCTGCTCTGAAGAACCTTCAATATCTCAGTTTGGCAAGCAATAAACTTAAAAATCTTACGGTAATTTTTACAAGATATACTTCCTATCTTGTTCGAATCATTAATTTTTCTTTATTTATTGCTTCGGTAGTTTAAATGTTTCAAAACTTTCAGTTTTTGCGAGATTTGAGGGATTTGACAAATCTTTCACTGGCTGACAACAAAATGAAAGATTCTGGTAACCTTTGGGAATATAGATTCGGTCTTGATTTCATATTTTCAGTTGTGGCAACTGCAATATGGCCTGAAAACATACAACACCTCGATGTTTCTGCAAATTTATTTTCTTCAAATAGACCGCTTTTTCCATTAACTATGCTCTCTTCTCTCCGATCCCTCAATATATCACCCATAACTTCACCATCTAATGTTGCACCAAGTCTCTTCTTTGCTTGGATTGCCCATTCATTTCGGTTCATAGAGACAATTGACGATGATCCTATCACAGAAAGCTTTGTTTCGACTTTTCGGCCAATGGTGGACACAATTTTTGCTGAGAAATTAGAAAAACTAGCGAAAGCTGATGAAAAATATCACAAAGATTTGAGAATGGCAGAGAAACATTCTGGAAAAATAGAAAACCGTTTGGCGTGTTTAGCTGAAGCACTCACTGTTTATAAAGAGGCAATGCAGACAAAAGATGCAAAAAAAGAGATTGTTAAAAGAGTTCATGAGATTTGTGTGAACAATTCCAAAGCTGTAAAAAACATCAAAAGTTTCACAAGTCTCAAGTTTAACACTTCAATCGTTTGTTTCAGAAAACTACACTTTACTCTCTGAATTCATTCGTTCATTATCAAAATACCGTATTTCATGTGATATGGAGTCATGCCAAACATTCCAACTACGAGATGGTACATCGGAGGAAATCGCATTTATAACCCAAACTTTAAATTATAGTTGCTCTATGAAGAATAGCTATGAGGTAGAAACCTTTCAGTTATCCAAATCATTCAAGAATCTATTTCAGATTATTGTGAAGTCTTGTTCTATTCTTGGTAACGTCACAAAAAACGAAGCAGATCGATTATTCATTCTTGAGAAAGACTCAACAGAAAAACTGTTTGATCTGAGGACAATATTCAATTTATTGGATCGTTTCTCTAGGAGGGATTATATAAAACAATCCGTTCGACTCATAAGAGACTTTGAAGTTATCAAAAAGCAAGCGAAAGAAAAAACTACAGTATTCTTCATTCCACTTGTACTCTCTAAAATGGCAACAGCTCGTGGAGCTACCAAATTTATCGACGAAGATGGAATTTCTTCATCAAATGATAACTTATGTTGGTCAGACATTAATTTAGTGGCAGTTTTGGCTGTAGAAATTCAACCAATCGGACAAATAACAACAGATCAGTTGAGATATATGGACCAGTTCGAAGAGTCTTACAATGAACAATTGAAGAAGTTGAATGAGATGAATATTAAATTGGATATAAAAGAAGAACGGCATAAGAGACATGAAGAACCTGCCGAAACTTCACTTGAAGCAGTTAATAATCAGCAATCGAAGCTTCGAAAAGTCTCAGATGTCCTTGCTAACATCAGTAATCTTACTGGAAGAGCCTGTGATGAGAAATTACCATTCGATTGGTTCACGATTCGGAATCCTCTGGAAGTTGCATTAGCATATTTTGATTTCAAACCAATCAAAGAGATAAATGATATGATGGTAGCTACTTGATTGTTATATTAGATTAATGCTCCCTATTTTCTTTCTAGATTCGTCTAACTGCGTTGGAACTCAGTGAACAAAAGTTAACAAAGCTAGCTGGAATCCAAGAACTAGTCAGTCTACAGTTTCTATCAGTTCGCAAGAATAAATTATCTTCTCTCAAGGTATTTGATTGTAAGACGAAGTATACGAATGTCAATTTACAGAAGCTTAACCGACTCCCTTGCTTGAAATTACTAGATGCCTCTTTCAATCACCTGTCAAAGTTGGAACAACTACCTGCCTCTTTGCTGCATGTGGACTTAAGCCACAACCGTTTACAATTATTAACTTTTTGTCAAAGCTTAGGAGTAGGTTCTTCCTGAATGAGCAATAATTTGTGAACCAATTCAGAACTGCCGTCATTTACACCTACATCGAAACATGATAAAATCCATGAAGGGAGTTGAATCGTGTGTACAACTAGAAACTTTTTTCATAAATGACAACCTTCTCAAAGATAAAAGTGAGCTGGAATTGTTGAAAGTATGTTCACGTTCCAATAAGTTCTCTTCTAATAAGTTTATGATTTCATACCATGCCAAAACTTACCCATTTGGATATGGCAGCAAATCCAATAAGTGCTGCAGAGGGCCACCGATCAAGAGTTATGCAATCTGCTCATTTTCTCATTTCCTTGGATAGACAAATCGTATGAACGGAAAGAAATTTATAGCTGAAATCGTAGAAATTACAGATTCCATTAGAAGAGAGGCATGTTAACACTATGAAACAGACAACAAGAGGATTGAGTTTAGAATTGATTGAAAGGATGTAAGACAACTGAATGTAACTGAAAACAAAACAAAACATTTATTATCAGATGTCCTGAGTGGAGAAACAAACGCGAGCTCATGATTTGTGATCAAAAAATTGAGCAAATAATACTTGAGAAAGCCCAAATGGAAGAGTATGATTTTTTGAAAGTGGATAATTGCTAATAGTAAATTCCAGGCTCTCCCACGTTCGGTTGATGGACTTGTCAAAAAATCGGCTTTCAAGTGTTCGTGAAATCAGTTCTTTTAATATAACTAACCTAATTCTCAATAACAATTGTTTGAAATCGATTGCAACTGCAGATGATCAATCTATACAACCATTTCCTTGTTTAGAAAACTTAGATATCTCGAACAATTCAATCAACAACACAACAATTTTAAGACTCGGGATTCCACTTCTTCTAAAACTCAAAAACATTAATTTGTCGTCGAATGGCCTATCAAGGTAGGTAGATTTATTTTAATCGAAAATTCCAGATCGTTCACATACAAAGTAATTTTTCAGATTTGATTGTTCTTTGTTCGATATTCCAAATTTAGAGTCCATAGATTTGAGTAATAACTCAATCAAAACAATAATTCGTCGACCACTTCGTTCTCTTTTGTCTCTCAATTTGCATAATAACAAGCTCACAACTCTTTCTCCCTTATCATGTCCTAATCTGATCAATCTTATAGTTTCGAATAACAAGTGAGTCATTTGAATTTTGAGGGAAGTAGAATTTGTACTATATTATAGACTAGCTTCTTGTGCATCCCTCAAACCTCTTTGTGAATTCAAATGTCTCCAGACATTAGATTGTCGGAACAATTCTGTGACCGAGAGAAGAGTCTACGTGGATTTCATAAGAGCAAGTGTTTCGTCGGTCACCAAGTTGGACGATGAACAAATGAGTACAGAGATTGAAGTAACCAAAAGAAGGTTGTCAAGAGCAAATGATCTGATTTCAATGAGTAGAAGAAGCAGGTACGAGCTCTTTTATTCCAGTGACAATAGAAAATGATTTAGTATGGTGACTTCGTCGATGTTGTCTTGGTTCGAAAGGGAAGAAGGAGAAACATTGGATCAATCAAAAAGAGCTTCAAGCTTTTTAGAACCTAGTACAGCAGAAGGTCCATCAAGACCTCGAAGATTGGAACCACTACCGGGAAGACGAAAAACAAACAGTGAAAGTAACGGATTGATGCTTCTGGGAACGAAGTGAGTCTTTAAAAAAATGAATATATCACATTGAAAACCACAATAAATTATCTGCTTCTTCAGGGCTGTTCAACATAGAAAGTGAACAAAATAGTCGGCCTTGTGATCCACTTCGCAACTTCGCTTATCTCAAATAATCTATTCATTAAATTGTGCTTATAAAAGTTTATTGGATTTTTTTTCTGAAGGTTTTTTAAATTGGTGCATCACCCGTCGAATCTTTTGATTCTTTTGTTTCCTCGAGACTTTTTAGAGCGGTGTCTTTTTTAATGGTTTCTGAACAAAATGATTAATACAATCGTAGGATTCAAACTAACTACTGCTCGATCCTCCAGATGGTCCAGTCGGCCCTTCTGATCCCAAGTCAGTGATATTTCCCATTTGTGATGTCGTTGTTACAGCGACATCAATTATTTCACTTTTCTGTTTGCTCATTTTCTTTTTCAACGAAACATGTGCCTCCTCGTTCTTCCGCATTTCCATCACCAGAGTGTGTTCAATATCTTTTAGGCTAGGGTTGGCAAAATGACCAAGCTCATTACGATAAGCGTTTCCTAAAAACTTTATCTACATTAGGAATGCATTTCGTTGATAACACTCACCAAATGAACACAGTGCAACGAAAATCATGGCGATGAAGGGGATGAAGTATAAACAAAAGAATAACCATGAAATTATATGATTGTTGGAAGTGACTTCCTGATCTTGATCTGTTTTTATTTTCTGTCGACTGTCTTCCAGTTGTTTCAGAGTAGGCGATGATGATGCTTTCAAAGAACTTTCGAATGCAAAGTTTCGAGCAAGTTGACGGAGTCCCATAAGAGCGCACTGCGAATCTCTGAAATAAATGAAATTCAATTTGAACCAGCATCAAATTTAAACCGTTTGTTTTTCTTCTTGCAACTTTCTGCCGGTTGAATTAAATGTCCTCTATTTATGGATTTC